>NW_023316031.1:0-177742 GCF_010614865.2 Stegodyphus dumicola
AGGGGTGAGGAGAGCAAACGTCAACGATCCCACGGTCAAAAAATCTTTTGTCGCATAGCCCAATTCTTTTAAAACGTAGGTAAATTCACCCTTCTTTGTGTTGTAGGACTGGAAACCCTCTAGATCGAGCACGATAAAGTTTTCTGAACACGCCATGGCGATGAATACGGTGATGTCTTCCACAAACAGGAGCAAAAAAAGAATCGAAAAGGTATATATGTATAACAGGGAAGATCTAGAAAGGGGAAAAAAAACAATAAAACGTTTTAGAGTCGTCGTCTTGAAAGAGACATTTTTCTTTTCAAAGGGTTAAGAAGTTTCAAAGTTTCAAAGGTCTTTTTAAATGAAGTTATGATTAAACCATATTCATAGGACCAAAGGGACTTACCAGCTCAGTTCACGTCTTCTTCTGTTCTCTGAAGAAATCTCGCGGAGGATACACACTTTTATACTCGCGCGACATCTGTCGGGATCGCGACCCCATCTAAATGTCAGGGTCATTCCAACCTCTTAAAAGGATCGGAATGAAAGAAACACTTTGATAAAAAATATATTTATGAAAAGATATCTGAGGGTCGTGAGAACATTTTCTCTCCCCACCCCCCGCCTATTTCAAAAAAAAAATAAAAAGTCTTTCTTGGATCGCGTCAAGATTACAAAACAACTCACAGGACTTGTTTATCTCGATCTTGTCAGGGTCACCGTTTCACATAAGAAGATGGATGGACCCTGAACTTTAGACATGATAAAAATTAAACTCTACCCGCCTTTTGTCTGGGAATAGGGTCTCACCGTTTCTAAAAATAGACCAGATCCCATTCTTGGAATTCTATTCTTTAGGAAAGGAGGAGTGATGGTCTATTTTTAGAAAGTGTGAGACAACATTCCCAGACAAAAGGGGGGTAGAGTTAATTTTTATCATGTCTAAGACATGATAAAAATTAACAAAAAGTTTTTTTTTTTTTTTTTTTTTTTTTTTTTTAAGGCTGAAAAATTTTTCTGAGAGAGCTGAGAAAGATTTTTCCTCCCAATCTTTTTCGACGATGAAAGGGAAAAACTACTGATCCGATCTCCCTACGCTTTAGGGAAAAAAATACTTATGAAATATTCATGTGTTGAAATTGGCTATTCAAATAAGTGACATTTTGTTTCTCATTGGAACTGTTCAACGGCGAGTCCACTCGTCTCATTCTTTGGGGTAGGGGATGAAAGTACAGCGGTTTGTTGAAATCGATGATAGTTTCCTCTTTAGTCGGCGGAACTGTAAATCTATCCCGTCTTAACTCTTCTAATCTCTTTGAAAGTCTTTCCACTTGCTCTGCTAAGGTTTCCTCGGTACTCATGATCTCTCTTAGTTTAGGGAAGTCTTGACGTATTGGCTAGAGAACAGAGGGTCTTTTTTCTCTCTATACATATATCATGTGGGAGCGTGTGATTTATAAATCCTTGTGAAATCTTTCTACGTCTTGTGTAACTTGGAAGATTCGTCTTGTGTAACTTGGAAAATTCTCTTCTCTTCTCGTCGATTGGGGTGGAGTTATGGAAAAGAAATGGGATTGGAAAGAAATCAACATATTACAAAAAAAAGGAACTTTTTTTTTCTATTTTTTTTCTCTAGGGATTTACATACCATTTCATTCATGAACATTCAAGGGTTCTCTCCAAGACCAAATTTTAGAAGAGGACCACAAAGAGTACACTTGAGGATCCTCTTTCAGGTCTAGGTGAGATAAGGGTTGAGACCAATATTCTTGGGTCTCTAAAGCATCCCAACTTAGACATTTATTATTATTATTATTAGAAAGTTCATCCTCCTCCTCCTCCTCCTCCTCATCGTCGCACGAGTTCTCCTGGGGAGATTCTTCCGCCTCCTCTTCGTCTTCGACAGCTTTGCTCTCGGAGGGGTAACAATGTAATTTCCGGAAAACGTAACTACCCTCCATCAAATGGTATCGAAAATTTCTCACCTTGTTCTCGGCACAATGAATCATCTTTTGGAAATATTGGTGTCGCGTGCATTTCGACTTGTTCCGCCACTCGGTTTTCCCTGGGATGTAAAACTCGTAAACGGATCGCTGGCAGAGCTTGCTGAAAAATTCGGCTTTATCGTATCCATTGACGTAGATCACCTCCACATTTTCGGTCAGTATTTTCAGGATCGTAGGAAGATGCTCGTAGGAAAGACGACCCTCGGTCCATTGCAGGCCGTGTCGGTTATTTGTAGTCTGGTTGACCACAGCTTGATTGCGGGACGATAAGTCATCGTAATGGACAGGAGGGAGAAAAATCATGGATCCGCATAAGGTTAAATCGCAAGTGATGTAGCCCAGTTCTTTCAAGATGAAACATATATCTCCCGTCTTTGGATCATAACAGTGAAAGTATTCCATGTCCAGAACAATGTAGGAATCTTTGAGAGGTTTGGCACTCAAAATGTCCATCTTCTTCAATTGAGGAAAAAAAGAAAACAAAATTCTCTCTCTCTCTCGCTCTCTCGCTGTGTGTCCTGAAGGAAAAAATGGATAGCGTTCTCTCTCGCCGTCTCCTCTTTTATATATATATAGAGAGAGAAGGTTGCACGTGACAGGTCGTATGAATTCTGGGAAAGGTCACATTCGTATATATATTGTTTTTTGAATAATATCGTGCGTATCTCAATACACATCCATCATAATAATAATAAAGGTCACCTTGGAAAGAAAAAGAAATAAAAAACATGGAACTCGTGCTCGACTTTGAAGGTTTCTACGATTCTCAAGGAGCCTTTATTGTGAAAGAATTGGCTTACGTCACATTGGACGGTACTTCTCGAGGGGTATTGTTTTTTAAAACCCCCGTTTCCATGGCAAATGCTCACCGAGAAAGAAAAACGAACCGCTGTGTGGGCGAGTGATTATTATCACGGCTTGTCGTGGTACGAAGGAGAAATTCCGTACAGTTATTTTCCATGGGTGTTAACGATGTTGACGGAACCTTTTTCCATGATTTGGGTGCGAGGAGAAATGAAACGGCGGTTTTTAGAGAAATGGTTGCAAAGATCCATTTATTGCATTTCGGGATCGACGCAAGAGATTCTCAAATACAATGGGATCGAACACATGAATTGTCCTAACCATACAAAAGGTTTTTTCCATTGCGCTCTACAAAAAGCAGTTCGGTATCATTATTATTTAAAGACACAGAGAAGAAATTCGCAAGGTCGATCCTGCACAATTCAATCTTGACAGAACTCATTAAAAAAAATACATATATCACGTTACTTCTTCAACAGCATAGATGGTTCTGAAGCGAAACTTGGAATTTTGAAATAATAGATCAGGGAGAAATCATTCTTAAAAAAAAAAATGGTAAAGTCTCGAATCGGCTGGGAGAAAAAAAATTTCTCAGAGCTGAAAAAAAAAAAAAAAAAAAAAAAACTTTTGGTTAATTTTTATCATGTCTTTAGACATGATAAAAATTAATGACCCTCCCTTTTTGTCTGGGAAGGATGTCTCACCCTTTCTAAAAATAGACCATGACTCATCCTTTCTCTAATGGCAATCATTCCATGAATGAATCACGATTTGTTTTTCAAAAGAGTGAGACAAACATTCCCAGACGAAAAGGGAAGGGGGTCGTTAATTTTTATCATGTCTAAGACATGATAAAAATTAACAAAAAGTTTTTTTTTTTTTTTTTTTTTTTTTTTTTGAGTTGTAGAATTTTTCTCAGCTCTGAAAATTTTTTTCCAGCCGACTCAAGACTTTACCATTTATATTTACGAATAGTCTTTGGATTATTTATTTATTTTCTTTTAAAAAGAAAAATTCTGAGCTAGACCTATCTATTGGCTTAACATTCTGGTCATAGAAACAGTCTAGAATCTCATTTTATTTTTCGAGGCTAATGCACGGGTTCTCCAATCAAAAGGGTTACTATAAAGGGATTGGTTTGAATGCATTTATCTGCAAATGTTGTAGGATTCTGTTGTTGAGAAGGGGGTATATTATTATTATTATTATTATGATGATGATGATGATGTGGCAGATTTCGTTTTCTACATGGAAGTCTAATCTCCTCCGAAGACCTTTTCTGGGGATCGTCGATAGATGGTTTTTCAATAGGAATCGTTTCCCTCGGATCCTCAAGAGATAGAGGGGGGTCCTGTCTTGAGACATGGAGCGGTCTCTCCTCCTCCTCCTCCTCCTCGAGAAGTCTTGAGAAAGGGAGAGGATTTTCGGTTCCCTTATTCTTGAGGGGTCTTGACAAATTGAGAGGTCCCTCCTCTTCGAAAGAGAGAGAAGTTTTGGTTCCCTTATCCTCGAGGGGTTTTGACAAATCGAGAGGTCCCTCATTTTCGAGGGGTCTTGATAAATGGAGAGGTTTTTCATCTTCGAGGGGTCTTGAGAAATGGAGAGGTTTTTCATCTTCGAGGAGGTTTGACAATGGGAGAGATCTCTCCTTCTCGAGGGGTCTCTCTTCCTCAAGGGGTTTTGAGGAAGGGAGAGGTTTTTCATCCTCGACGGGTTTTGACAAACTGGAGAGGAATCTGAACAGGCTTCTCCTCATCCCCATCATTATCGAGGAGGATGAGGATAGGCTTTTGGAAAGGTTTTTTCTTTTTCTTCTGAACAGGCTCCTCTTGATGCTCGGGGAGAGGGATGGGGTAGTTGTTCCACCATTCTATTTTTTCTTGCTCGAGGATTTTTTCAAAAGTCGTGGCCTCTCTATGATGAGACGAAGGAGGAGAGTCCTCGAGAAGAATATAATAGGTATTCTTCCCAGTCTTCTCGATCGAGAGAGGTTCGTGCAAACATTTGTGCAACCATTCACTAAAATGAACGAGAATCCCTTTTGTCTTCTCAAGACGATCCATAATCCTATTCATTTGCGAGACGGTTAGAAAGTGGGGACGTGTAAAAATATTTGGCTCGTTTCATTAACAAAATTTGTGCATCCAAAGGTGGAATGTCACGAGCCATCAACACGTTTTCGTCGGACAAAAATTCGTCCCGCATCTTTTGATAACTCCCCACGGTATAATAACCCGCACATTTTGAAAAATCGGAGGCTTTCAGGTAAACGACTCCTTGGATGATATAAAAGGAAAGATCAACATATTTATATTTGAAAGGAATACACGTAGTGAGCTGGGGATGCCTCCTCATGATCCACTTGGACAAAAATACGACTTTGGGGCTCTCCCCTTTTATTTATAGAGAGAAAGAGAGTGTGACCTTCCCTTCCCTCCTCCTCCTCTCTCCCTGCTTCCTCTATCTCTGGACGTCCTTGGATTGGAAAGGTTGACTTTGAAAAAAAAAAGAAGGTCATGGTTGGATAATTTTTTGTTTATTAAATTATTACTTTCACTTCCTCATTCCCACACACATTCATCTTTTTAAGAAAAGAAAAAGAGGTCATGGAGATAAGATTTCTTGGAAAGAAGAGAGAGAGAACAAAAAAAAACAAATAAAACGGACGTCATAGAGCCTCTATGTGTGTCTGTGTGTGTCTATATAGATATATAAAAAGACGAGAGTACTGGGCGAGATCATTTCTTTTCCATTGGGAGCCATGTCGCTATTAGACGTTTTTCCAACTCAACGGATTTCGAACGGGGAGGATTTGAAGACGCTAAAGCAAATCTCCAACTTGAAAATTTTTTTGGCGTGTCATTGTGCGACATTTATTCCGCATTTACCACCTCATCAAGCGATCGTTTCTTTCAACCAAGATGTCGAATCCTCCAACCTGCTCGTTCAGAATATATACAGAAATTTATTCGAATCGCAACAAACGAAAGAGGAATCTCCCTTCTCTTGGAATCGGATGGATCGAGCTTTGAGACGGCCCATTCAAACAGACCGGCGATATACAGATCCGCGCACGAGTTTTCGGTGGAAGAATATTTTTCTCACGAAACGATATTTTACGTTTGGAGTGAGAACGACGGCTGAGGACGAAGTTCATATTGTTCAAACCACAGCCGCTCCTCTCGCCTATTACGAATCATCGTCCCCCAATCTGAAGGAAAGAAGTTTTAAAGTCAGCGACAGGATGAAATATAAGAAATATATTCTAAGACCTTTTCAAAACTATGTCGTTCCCCCGAAAACGCAATATCTCATCGTCACAACCAACAACCAGAGAGTCTCTTTCTCGTCGATCGGTGCTCGTACTCGCTTTGGAAACAATTGAAAGAGGAGATTTCTTTCCAATCGCCGATGATGTTTTCAAGAAAAGAAGAAGAAAAAACCCTCCGCCACCTTTACCCATCCCTTCCTTAGATGATAAGAGGAGCTGGACCAAACCGTTATTTCCCGAAACAAAATCGACCCGGCAACGGAATGAAATTGAAGTCATCACAATTGAAGATGAGGAGGAAGAAAAAAAATTACCTCTTAAAAAACGGTCGACTTACCGGAACCTACCTGGCGTGCAAGATCCGCTTCAGAATCCAGAAGCTTCTTCTTCTTCTTCTTCTTCTTCTTCCCCGACTTGTTCAAACAGGCAACCTCTTTCGGACTCCTCACAGACAGAACCTCTTCCAGTATCCTCTTCTTCTTCTTTCTTCTCCCAACCTGTCCCGACATCGTAGAGGTAGAATGTCAGACGGGTCCACAAGCTTCAAAAGTCCCGACATCGTAGAGGTAGAATGTCAGCCGGGTCCACAAGTTCCAACAGGGTCCAGAAATCATGGAGGCAGAATCACAGCCGGGTTCACAAGTTCCAACGGGTCCAGAAATCATGGAGGTAGAATTTCAGCCGGGTAAACAAGTTCCAACGGTCCAGAAATCATGGAGGTAGAATCCAGCAGGAGGTAGAATCGCAGCCGGGTCCAGACATCCTAGATCCCTCCACTCATCCCAAAGAGACTCCAAGTGTTTCAAGACAGCCTTGTGAGGATCCAGCCCTTCCCGTATGGAATGATTATATGGACTTACAAAATTTGGTGCAACAGGAAGGAGAAGAAAATAATCATACGGATGGGTGGGTCAAAGACTGTTTAGATCATTTAACCCTCGAATGAAATTGAACTGTTATGGAATTGCATTTCTGAAATCACATCGGAAATGGGATAAAAACCAAAACAAAAAAAAAACAATTTTTTAATAACAAATTGGAGGAGGGTCATGATGATATCAATTAAAAAAATATTATATAGAGTCCAATCTTGGTGGTTCACTTCAGTTTTCCAGCATGAGGTGATCCACGTTTCCCGAAATATGGATCCCATTCCAAGAGAGATTGTGTAGAGCCTTCACATTCAGTTCTTTTTTTTCCTACCAAGAGGAGAGGGTCCCCAAAGGGCTACCCATGTCCAAAGAGAGAAAGTGTAGAGCGTTCATTTCAGTTTTTTTTCCAAGTTTAGGGGAGGGAGGTCTCAAAATGACACCCCCCATTTTCAAAGAGAGATGGTGTAGAGCGTTCATTTCTGTTTTTTTCCAAAGTTAGGGAGTTTTCAAATGACTACCCATTTCAGAGAAAGAGAGAGAGAGAGAGAGAAGCGTAGAGCGTCCATTTCAGTTTTCCAACATTAGAAGGTCCCAAAATACCTTCTGAATTCAAAGAGAGATCGTGTAGAGCGTTCATTTCCAGTTCTCCAAGATCAGAAGAAGAGGGTCCGCTTTTCCCAAAAGGGCTTTCCGCATTCAGAGACAGCGAAATGCAGACTTCAGTTTTCTCCCTCCCCAAGAATAGAGGGTCCCAAAATGGCTTCCCATTTCAAAGAGAGAGGGAGAGGCGTTCATTTCCATTCTCCAAGATAGGGTCGTCTGCATTTTTTCCCAAAATGGCTTCCCAATTCAAAGAGAGAGAGAGAGAGTAAAAGGGTGTGTAGAGCGGTCATGTTCATTCTCTCCAAGATAGGGTCGTCAGCTTTTTCTCAAAATGGCATCTCCCCATTCAAAAAGAGATCGTAACCACTTTTTTCCAGTTTTTTCCAAGATGGGGGGGAGAAGAAAACCTAGGATGGAATAACACGACACACAGAGAGAAAGAGAAAAAAAACGCCATCTTGTCATTTTCTGATAGGGTACCGGTGTTCGAATACTTTTGTGACCGACTGTACCATTCGAAACCAGCCATTTCGCCACGTGCCGTCCGTAGGGCCGCAATTCCATAATTGTAAATAATAATGTTGTAGTTGTACCTATAATATGTACATTTAAATGTAAATATGCATCTGCCTTTGGAGAAGAGAGTCTAATTTTTTAATCGTTTTATTTTCCCGTGTAGGCCGTGCGTGACGAGGTCAGAGTAAGTATACCGAAACTGTAATCCACCGCGCTTTTATTATAGATATCTGGTATTTTATATAAACTATAAATGAACTTGACTACTGTTAGCCTGACCCTAATCTATCTTAGTTCCAAAATCTCGAGAAAAGGGAAATACCAGAACATTATTTTTGTCACGCGCTGCATAGACGGGGAAAAAAACGCTTTATTTAATTCTACAAAAGCTAACAAATACAAATCCGTAAATATTTTGGTATATTCCAGGTCTAGGTGTCAACATTATTGTGTTGTCTTGTTCATCTGTATTAAGCCTTAGCAATGTGAGGTATTTACTACTTTTTCAAGCTCATGACCTATCTGGTGTAACAAGTGAGTTTTGCATTTTTTTCCTAAATAACAATAGAGAGATTGTAGGAGTACGATCCAAGAGTCCAGCAAGCAGATAAACCGCGGCTCAGCGGCACGAAAAAACAATCCTTAACAAACTCTCTATGTGAAGTTAAACTAATGCTTTCAGATAACTTTTTTCCTTCTAAATATACGCTGTTTGAGTATGTGTTATTGACATAGCAAATGAAACGTGTCTACAAATTAAATTCCGTCAAAACATATTAAATATTTTATTGTAGTTTTTATTATTATACACATTTATTCTCCTTTCGGCAAATTTAATTGCAGTCGCGAGACCGTCAATAGACTATACGCGAGTTGGTTCGGTAAATCTTCAATTGCTGTAGTGCTTTTATATAGAAGCCATGACCTGATGTCAAATTTTTCATTCGAAAATAGCCGTGAGCCTCGCAGGCTTAGTGTTTTCCGAGAGAATATTTGAACTCATTTGCCGACAAAAAAAATTCTATAATTTCAGTTAGAGATATGACTATAACAACAAGACCTAAAACCCTCTCCAACGCAGATGGATATTTATCATAAATGTTAAAAGATGATCTTTCACTAAACATTATTATTACAATTATGGAAGGAAAGCCGCGGGCGGCACGTAGCAAAATGGACCCAGCCTTCTCTTTGCTGGCTCCTGTTCCTGCTGGGAGGACAGCATGAGGAGCAGCAGATGAGGAGTGCATGCAGGAGGACAGTACATAAAGAGGGGAATAAACATAAGGAACAGAAGGGGGAAGAGCGCAAGATTATGAGCAAAGGGAAGGAACAGCAGGAGGAGGAGCAAGCAGAAAATGTCCTCCCAAGAGAATGTAGTAGGGCAAGAGCAAAAGAAAAAAAGAGGGACAGCGGAGGAGCAGAAGGAAGAGGAGTAGCAGGAGAAGAACAGCAAGGGGAGGAGGAGCAGAAAGAGGAGAAGGGGCAGGCGGGCGAAATATATATTCGTGAGCAGAAATAACTTTGCTTCGGGGCTCACGTACCATTCGAAACGAGCCATTTCACCACTTTCCGTCCGTAGGGCCGCAATTCCATAATTGTACATAATAATATTGTAGTTGTACACATAATATTGTAACATTTAAATGATAAATATCGCATCTGCCTTTGGAGAAGAGGAGTAGAGAGTTCTTAATTTTTTTAATCGTTTTATTTTCCCGTGTAAGGCAGCGCGTGACGAGGTTTTAGCGAAGCTACACCGAAAAAGTAAAAACACCGCGCTTTTAATATATAGATATCTGGTTATTTATATATAAACTGAATAAATGAACTTGACTACTGTTTTGTTTTTGTTTTGTTTTATACGAGCGCAGCCCTTTCGCCTGGTTTGTTGAACCTCATGAAGAAAAGCAGGCGCAACCATTCCAACAACAAATGACACGATTTCAATACAGATCTGTATTTTCGCGTGTAAGGCAGTGCGTAACGACGGAGGGCACGTGGCGAAATGGCTGGTTTCGAATGGTACGTGCACCCCGAAGAAAAATTATTTTTGCCCACGAATATGTATTTCGCCCGCCTGCTCCTTCTCCTCTTGCTGCTCCTCTTTCTGCTGCTCATGTCCTGCTACTCCTCTTCCTTCTGCTCCTCCTCTCGCTGCTCCTGTTCTTGCTGCTCTTCACCCTGCTACTCCTTCTCTTGTTGCCCCTCTTCTTGCTGTTCCTCCTCCTGCTGTTCCTTTCCCTTCTGCTCCTCCTCTTGCTGCACCTCCCCCTTCTGTTCCTCCTGTTTATTCCCATCTTTCTGCTGCCCCTCCTCATTCTGCTCCTCCTCAGCAGGAACAGGAGCAGCAAGTGGCCTTTGGAGCCACTTGCTGCTCCTGTTCTTCTGCCTTTGGAGAACAGGGTTCTTAAGGTTTTTTTGTTATATTCAGTATTTTGTAACTTGAAATTTATGAGAGAATATTTTTCTGGTGGCAACTGATTTCAAATATTTTCGTCTCGGAACAACAACATAATGGCCTGCGAGGCTGTGTGCTATTTTCGAAGGAAAAATATTTGACATTAGTGTCATGGCTTCTAATATAAAAGCAGCTACAGCAATTGAAGATTTACCGAAACACACTCGCGGTATAGTCTATTGACGGTCATCGCGACTGCAATTAAATTTGCAGGAAAGGAGAATAAAATCTGTTATAATAAATAAAAACGGACAATAAATATTTTAAATATGTTTTGAAGCAATATAGTTTGTAGACACGTTTAGTTTGCTATGTAAAATAACACAGCACTCAAAACAAGAATATACTATTAAAAAAAAAGGAAAAAAGTTAGTCTGAAAGGATTCAGGTTACAACTTCGCATCAGAGACTTTGTTAAGGTTTTTTTTTCGTGTTGCCGCTGAGCTCGCGGTTTATCTGCTTGCTTGGACTCTTCGACTCAGTCCTCCTGACACAACTATCTTATTGTTACTTAGGAAAAGAAATGCAAAACCTCACTTGTTCCACCAGATAGGTCATGAAGCTTGAAAAAGTGAGTAAATACCACAGCATTGCATAATAGCTATAATACAGATGAACAAGACAACTCAATAATGTATGACACCTAGATCTGGAGAATATTACGAAAATATTATTACGGATTTTGTTAGCAGTTTAGTAGAATGTTATTAAAACTCGGTTTTATTTCCCCCGTCCTAGTGCAGCCTTTACGAAAAAGGAGGTTCGGTAATTTCCCTTTTCTCGAGATTTCTGAAAACGAGAGTAGAATTAAAGTCAAGCTAACACAGTAGTCAAGTTCATTTATTCAGTTTATATATAAATTACCAGATATCTATATATTAAAACCACGGTGTTTTTACTTTTTCGATGTAGCTTCTCTGAAATCTCGTCACGCGCTGCCTTACACTGGAAAATAAAACGATTAAAAAATTAAGAACTCTCTTGTCGTCTTGTCCAAAGGCAGATGCGATATTTATAATTTAAATGTTACAATATTATCTGTACAACTACAACATTATTATTTACAATGATGGAATTGCGGCTCTACGGACGGCACGTGGCGAAATGGCTGGTTTTGAATGGTACGTGCGACCCGAAGCAAAATTATTTCTGCCCACGAATATATATTTCACCCGTCCGCTCGTTCTCCTCTTGCTGCTCCTCTTTCTGCTGCTCTTCTCCTGCTACTCCTCTTCCTTCTGCTCCTCCTCTCCATTCTCCTCTGCTTGCTGCTCTTCCCCCTGCTACTCCTTCTCCTGCTGCCTCTCTTCTTGCTGCTCCTCCTCCTGCTGTTCCTTTCCCTTCTGCTCCTCCTCTTGCTACTCCTTCCTCTTCTGTTCTTCCTGTTTATTCCCCTCTTTGTGCTACTGCTCCTCCTGCTGCACGTCCTCATTCTGCTCCTCCTCATGCTCTTCCTCCTCAGCAGGAACAGGAGCAGCAAGAGAAGGAGGTCCATTTTGCAACCTGCCGCCCGCGGCTTTCCATTCCATAATTGTAAATAATAATGTTGTAGGTGTAAAGATAATATTTTAACATTTTAATGATAAATATCACATCTGCCTTTGGAGAAGAGGGTTCTTTAGGTCTTTTTGTTATATTCAATAATCTCTAACTTGAAATTTATGAGAGAATATTTTTCTGGCGGCAAATGATTTCAAATATTTTCCTCTCGGAACAACAACATAATGGCCTGCGAGGCTCACTGCTATTTTCGAAGGAAAAATATTTGACATCAGTGTCATGGGCTTCTAATATAAAAGCAGCTACAGCAATTGAAGATTTACCGAAACACACTCGCGGTATTGTCTAGTGACGGTCATTGCGACTGCAATTAAATTTGCCGGAAAGGAGAGTAAAATGTGTTATAATAAATAAAACGGACAATAAATATTTTAAATATGTTTTGAAGTAATTTAATTTGTAGACAAATTTAGTTTGCTACGCAAAATAATACAGCACTCAAAACAAGAATATAACCTAGATAACCTCCAACCTAGATAGTTTGAGCAACCATTTTGTTTCTCACCTCACCAAAATGGTCTTCTTGAACCATTTTGTTTCCTACCTCACCAAGATCGACTGGGTATTTTCGAACCATTTTGTGTTTTCTCTGCTCTCAAACCTCGATAATTTGAGAGCAACCATTTTGGTTCCTCTTAATCTAGATGGTTTGAGCAACCATTTGTTGCAACCTCATCAAAGGACTGGGTCTTCTCCACGGCTTGGAGCGACCATTTTGTTTACCACCTCACCAAGATCGACTGGGGAGACCATTGTGTTCTTTCTCTCTTATAGAACCGAGACGGGTTGGAGCAACCATTTTGTGTTTTCTCTGCGCTCAAACCTCGATAGTTTGAAGAACCATTTTGTTTCGCATCTCACCAAGACAGGTCGTTTTGCGTTTTTTCCCCACCTTAATTTACATGAGCTACCATTTTTTCCCATCTAACCAAGGTTAATACGAGCCACCATTTTGTTTCTCACCTGAAAAGTATATTTTCTGAATGGGGTTCGGTGTTCGAATACTTTTGTGACCGAATGTATGTGTCCGAAGTTTTAATTTAGAATCTTTGTCTGTCTGTCTGTCAGTCAGTATGTAATTCTACAAACAATGCTAAGCAGCTCAGAACAATTCAACTTATCTTCATTAGCGAAGTTTTCAACCGAGTGCAATGTTTTGATGCATTTAAGGGTATGATGATCATATGAAATATACGTCAATGTCTAATACAATCGACATGTATTGCCAGTAATTGGACCCTATTACAGATTGCATCTAATGGAAGCTTAGTTACTTTTCAGTTCAGTTTTCTCGGTAAGTTTTGTTTTAAGATCATTCTGATAAATAATGATATGTAAAGTGATCACATTGATTTTAAAGATTGTGTTTTTAAATGTATAATAAAATGAAAAGTTGCAACCCTCTGTTAATAATGTATTGTTGACTGAAAACGTTTGTCGACTTTCTTTCTTGAACACAATTTTTCATCTAGAATAATATTATAAAATCTGTATTTCAAAGAAATGTCGTCTGTGTCGAGATGATGTTAATTATATTTGCGTATGTGATATAATTAATAAATTTTAGTTTTTCTCAGTAAATTGTTAAGAGCTTCGATTGTTCAACTAAGATTCATTCGATTTGTAATTAAGTTTATTAAAATTAAGACAGGAATGTTTCATTCAATATTCTTTTAGTTGAGAGAGAATATGTAAACATGCCAAATTAAAACTTGAAATTAGGCAAAGCAACAGCCTAATTGTGCTTCTGTTTGAGGTAGATTATAATTGAAACACAATCTTTTGTTCAAAAAATTCTGCCCGGCGATTTAGGGAGAATTAAGTAACAGCCTTGTGTTTGGGATAGATTATACCTGAAACACAATTTTTCATTGCCAGGCAGAATTTTCAAACACCTCTTCAAAACCTTCACCTTCACCTCTTGACAAACCTTCACCTCTTCATCCTCAAAATCAAGAGATGTTCAATTAAAATCTATCCTAAACACAAACTGTTGTTGTGCTCAATTTGAAATTCATTAGTTGGCTATTATTAATATTTTGTAAAGTTTAGTTTAGAAGATTGTAGTATGTACAATCTGCACAACAAAGAAAAGAAAAAAAAATGGGGGGAGATGGTTTTCTTGTCTTTCTGGGCTGATTAACAAAATTTAACTTGTGTTTTTCATTGTCTTGAAAGCATGATTTAGTATATATATTAGATTATTTAGTGTATATCTATATTTTAGGGTACTTCTTGGATTATTGCCAAGTTGTTGTTTCATTTATGGTAAGCTGACTAGTCCTGTTATGACATGATTGGTTGTAATGTGTGATTGCAGTGATTTTGACCTGATGAGAAAATATTTGTAAGGGCTTGCTTAGATATGGATGTTGGTTAGGAAGTATGTTCCTTATTTTGTGCTTTATGCCATAAAACGCTTGCTGGCGGTATGATTAAACTGAAGTTTGTGTATACTTTGTAGCAATTGAGAAAGAAAATATGGATTGACTGGTGTGTAAATGAAGATTCGGCTAATCTTTGGAATATGGTAACAGGTAGTTTGGCGACATTTTGGTAAGGCGATGAAAGTTACTAGCTAGCACTTTAGCAGTGTACATGGATTAAGTAAAGACTGTGCGCAATGCCGTTTTTGTGCAATTCTGGGATGTTCTTTTAAGTGAAAATATGTCGACGTGTACATGGCTGATACCGTGTATGTGCAATTCTTAAAAACGCGGCAAGCAGTGGGCGATTCTGCACTTTGTCCCAATTTCGCACCTAATCTTCATCATGATTAAGCAGTTTTGTTCCATAAAAGTTCTAGCATAAGCGTAATTCGGCTAGCAGATTGTTGGAAAAAAATTGTTGAGTTAAAAAAAAAAAAAAAACATACCTTTACTTCGTGAAAACAAAATGGCGTCCAAACAAAACTAGCAGGTTGCTGTAGCACGGTTGGTCACGAAATTTTCGACAAAAAATTGCCAAGTTACCATAATCCGAAGATTAACCGAAGATTTAAATGGCTTTCTTCACCTCTTGAATTATGCAGTGAGATTTAAGGATTTTGAAACTTGGGCTCATATCAACACTATGTAATGTATGTGGAGTGCAATAAGAAGGGATTTTTGAAAGAAAAACTATCGACAGTCAGGCAGTACGGAATATATTTTTGATTTTTACTTTTGTGAATTAATGTGCCAACAGCAGTATACAGATTCTAATTTAAATAATTTTAAATAGTTTTTGGATGCTGTTAAGGAATTCTGTGTGTCTCGCATATCGAAAAAACAGAAATTTTTAAATAAGGTAAGTCAATACAGTCAAAATGTCTTTAATCCGGACTCGTCGGAACTTCGACAATTCCGGATTAGGGGTTTTTCCGGATTACAGATCATCAATTTAAATCTGGTAAGATGGCATGCAGAAATTATAAAATTAAAAATATGAACCCGTAATTTATGAAATAAAGAGCAATTATGATCTAAAGGGTATCAAAATTTACCAAAACGAACTTAATATTTATTTGTTTACTTTATTAAACATTTCTTTCAAGGCGCGCATGCGTAAAGCATACATTACACATAGTCTAAAATTAGAAAATTGCAACCAGAAAACTATTTGATGTGTATTCGGGATATTTATAATGACGAGGAATTTGATTTAAATCATATCAAAGATGGAGTACATCGAGATGAAATACTACATTTAGTAAGGAATTATAAGCCGAATAAAATAAAAACCTCTGCCCTGAAGATAAGGATAGTGCTGACAGATCAACTTCCAGTTCATTGTGCGTCGCGACGTCCCCCCCCCCCTCCCGCAGAGCAGCATGAAATTGATAAACAGATTTCGGAATGGGTTAGAGAAACAAAGGATATGCCTTTATCCATTTTTTGCAGCAATTCCACTTTTTGTTTGATAGACATCGAAACATGCTTTCACTTTGTAGATCCATTGGCAGCTCCATAATCGAAAGTTCTAGCTTACTTTTTATAAAATTGCTCTAACAAAAAATAATAAGCCGGATCCAATTCGGAGATTAAGGAACAACGCAATCTGCAACATTAACTGAAATAGATAATTAGATAATTTTAGCTTAGCCCATACTGTTCGTTATACATTAAACACGCATGCATAAACATATTATGCGCATGCACAGAAAGTTTGTAGCTTTGAGGTCCGCATTATAGATCATTTCGTATTATGGACGTCCGGATTAAAGACTTTTGACTGTAATTCCTTATCGTACTGCATAGATTAGATAACATATATTTCCATTCTTATGTTATTTCTTTGATTTAAAATGCAGTTTATTGAGATTATATATTTTTTGGGTGAAAATAAACTTAAGGGTTCCCCTTGGCAAAAGTTGGCTATTGGCCAACAATGCTCAGTTTCAAAATGGCTGCTGCACAAAAGCAAAATAACAAGTCAAAGAATTGCACAAACTCGATGTCTTTGTACACATTGATCTATTTTCACTTAAAAAATAATCAGAGAATGTTGATGTCATATAATGTTAAAACAAAGTTATTACAGAATTGAACAAAATTTGTAGCCAATCGAAGCTCAATAAACTGCATTTTGAATCACACAATGAAATAACATAAAAAAGGAAATACACTTATCACATATACGCACTACAAAAAGAAAATGTGGACTTACCATATTTAGAAATTTCTGTGTCTGTGGTATAGAAAATTCCTTAATAGCACCCAAAAGCTTTCAAAAATCATCTTAACTAGAATATGGATACTGTTGTTGCCATATAATTTCACAAAAATAAGAGTAAAAAATATCCTCTCTAGTGCCACATTGTCGGTGGCATTTCTGCATGAACATTTCTTGCGATAAACCCATTCAGAGCCATCTGAATCATCTTTATGTTCGACCATACGCATTTCCTTTGTACAAACAGGACACTTTTAATGACTATTAAGTAAACCTTCATTTACACACCAGGTTAATTAATGCTTTTTTCCCTTTTGTTCCAAATCGAACAGAACCGTGCAGAAACTTCACATTAATCTCATCACATACAGCCGTTTTACGGAGTACAGCACAAAATAAGCAACATACTTCCTGACTGACATCAAATGCAGAAATAAGCCCTTACAAATGTTTTCCCATCAGTCAAATTCACCGCAATCACACAACCAATCGCATCAAATTAGGGTTTCCATAACATTCAGTGGATCATGATCATGAGCTGTTAAGTCTTCTAAAATTGCACCTGACTTTATGGCAGCAGAAATAAAGTAAGTATAACTGATCTTTGCTCAACACGTTTCTTTTAACTTGAGGATTGCGGAATTCAACATGTTAAAAGTAAACTAGTGAAAGTTTTTTTTACAGCCAGCGAGTTTTTTGAAAAATTTGTGATAACACTATCCAAATGATAAAATAAGTGACGTAACAACAGTTCATTGTATAAAAGATGTATACCCCAGTTATTACGTAATTAATCAACTACTGTTGATCAAAGTTGTCAGAATCTACTCATGTATGCAGGTTCTATTTATAACTGATTAAAAAACAAGAACGAAATTCATTTACCTGTTCTGATCCATTGTTGAATCTGACGTGATGTTTCAGCTGTCAATCTTCTTTACAGAGAAACCGCAATTGGATTTTCTTGACATCACATTTTATTTACATAAAACATTCAAAAGGAAAAAAATTAATATTTAAATACATTTTCTTGTACAGCCTCTCTTTTTCTCTTATGGCTGTACGATATAATTTATCCATCCATCACATGGATTCGAAACCGAACTATCTACTGTTTACAAAAAAGAATAATAATAAAAAAAAAAGTTTTAATTTCTCTCACTAATGGGACCTCTGGCACCCTCTAACAGGAGAAAGATACTTTAGATGAACATTTAACACCAGTGTAAAGTTTGATATGGTAACAGTATTTGATAACACTATTTTTCAAACCACTGTTAATTACTATTCCATTGCTTTCTCTCACATCAACTTCCTCAAGAGAAATCACAAATATAGTCAAATGGGAAATTATAGTTAAAAGCTATATCATTAACAAGTCTTGTAGAAGGAGAAATATAGCTGATTTATTTGGATCCTGGTCCTTCTGTGATTGAATACTAGTCCTCTTTTCCACTTTTTCGAAAACACAATAACCATCATGTCGTCTTTTATTCCATCAAATTGCAGACCAAGTAGTGCTTCCCTAATAGATTGATTCCATAAATCATTTCTGTTATTATTCCATGATTTTTTTCTGCTTTTTATTTTATTTTTGTCCACAACACGAAAATTATCTGAATGAGTTATCTCATCCGTAGTTACATAATGTGCACAAATGTAATCAAATGGGATATGTCAAAGATATATATATATATATATATATATTTTCATTTTGCTCAGCTAGATGATAGGGAAATCTGTGGTATGGAATAAAAAAAATAATAAAATAAGTGTTTTTTAGTCCCACCCAAATTTGTGTGTTGTACACACACATACATATGTACATGCACAAATACATACCTGCATATGTACATACATTTCTGGATCCTATCCCCACCAATAACAGAAATGTATCTGCACCCAATTACTTGCAGCATTCAAATGAAATTAACTAATGTAATTTTGTACTTTCTGAAAATATTCGATTCCTACTCCTAACTAGCCACCTAAAATAGTTATAAAAAAGAAATAAATTAGTTATTAAAAAAGTTAATAAATTAGTTATTAAATAAAATATAATAAAAAAATAAATTAGTTATTAAATAGTTATAAAAAAAATAAATTAGTTATTAATAAAATAGTTATTAAAAAGAAGGTACAATTCTGTTAGAGCGGCGTCAGTTAAAAATGCAGCAATAATCATGCCAAATGTTTTCGCTTGAGAATTAAAGTTTTCATTTGAAATATCGTCGCACATTATTTTGAATATTTTTTATTTATGTTTAAAATACCTTGGCTCAAGATTTCTAGTTTTCGTTTGAAATATCATCACTAGTTATTTTTTTGCCATTTTTTTTAGTACGATGGATTACACAATTTGGCAGTTATCTAATGTCAAAGAGACTGCCATAAGATTCTTTCAGGATAAAGGAGTGATTCATAGCAACAGACTTTGTTCTCAAAAACATCCAATGAAGTTAACTTTTGACTCAAACAAAACTCCTATATGGTGTTGTTACATACATTATTGCTGTGAAAAAAAAGGATTGAGAATCAAAACATGGTCTGAAGTCTCACATCTTACTGTCCTCAGTGTCATTGGTTTCATATATCTGTGGTGTCAGGAATTGATGTCGATTGAATTTTGAAAACTTCAGTGAGCCATAATACGACAGTAGATTGGAATAACTACTTGAGGGAGGTATGTGCAAATAGTTTGATGTCACGTAAAAGAATTAAAATCAGTGGAGCCAACAAAATCATAGAAATAGACGAAAGCTTTTAACAAGAAGGAAAAACAATGTTGTACTTATTCTTCCAGAACAATGGGTATTTGGGGGTTTGGTGTGTGTGTGTGTATTTAATTATGGCAAAGCACACGAGGGCTATCTGCCTAAAGGGAGGGGTGCCTTTCGTGGAGGACTTTCTAAGGGAAACTGGCTCGTATACACGTTACACATGGGGAAAACCAATATTTGGGGGTTTATGCCGAGAAAACAAAGAATGCTTTCTGACTGCTGTTGCTGATCGTTGTGCTACGACATTGATGACTGCCATTGATGACAAGAAAACATTGCAGATGGCATCATTATCTTTTCAGACTGCTGGAAAGGATATAAGCAAGAACTAAGAAATGCAGGGTATGAACATTTCACTGTGAATCACAGCTATAATTATGTAGACCCCGAAACTGGATGCCATACCCCAACTATGGAGTAGTGCTAAATGGAGAAATAAATCTCAGTGGGGCACTGCTCACTACCACTGAGAATCATATTTAACAGAATTCTATATTCAAAAACTTAAAAATGTTCTGTACTATTGAATGATATTCATAATTTTATGCCACGTGTTTAGATCGTATTTAGTTTTGTTTTGTTATATATATTTATGTGTAGAATATTCTAAGTTACAAAATTAAAGTGAAAAATTTACTTTTTATAGAATTAATTTTTTTTATTCTTTTGAACTCTTGTTATTCTTTTATAATTTAATACTAGGTGAGAATTAGCGGCCCAAAAAAGTGGCATGTTTTTAACTGACAATGCTCTAACAGTACCAAAAGAAAAAAATATATAATGATTTTAATGAGTCCAACTACTGTAGTTTCATAAAAGTATTTAACATTCCTAATTAGACATCTCTTGATTTAAATGCATTTTTATTAAAATCAATCGGAATAAAAAGTAGAAAACAATCATCTTTCTTCTTATTGCTTTTAAATCACTTAGCTTGATAACCAGATTAAATTTAGAAGCTAAATATTTTAGCTTTAATGAATGGCAATGTGCTGTGACATGGAAGATAAAAGAATTTAATTTCAGGCACAGACAGCACACTTACTTTTAAACTGTTGAGTTTACTGATTAAAACTGAAATGTTAATGTCTTAACATTTTTCCAAATGGCAGCAGTCTGGTATGCCAGAGAAAAAATTGGTTTTATTTCGAAGTGTTGCTAACACTGAGTTTGCTAATCAAAAATTCATTACATTTGTATAAAATGTGAAATGAAAAAAAAAAAAAAAAAAAGTATGTATTTAAAATTCAGGCACCAAGATGGACTATGTGTACTCAAAATTTGGTGGCTGTAGGTGTCACTGTATTCCTCAATAGTACAAGGAACATGCAAACATATATATACAGACAGATTCTTTATTATTAAATAACAGAGATTAAATTGTGCTCCTAATAATCCGTAAGGGTTGTTTATGTATTATTTTCATAATTGTCTGAGAAAGACACATGGAGGCAATAAAATATTTCTGCATTTTTGAAAAAATTCTTAATTTTTGATGTAATGAATTTTATTGCTAAGGCAAAAATGAAATCAAAATCTTAATACTTGTCATATCTTCAAAATTTAATCTTGCCAGTGTTCAGTGAAAAAAAAAAGACCATCTTTCCAAAAAAGAAATGGTTGCAATAAATCATTTAGATATTCAGCACTTTCAAATTATTATAGAGAAAAAAGAAAGAATGGTTGCTGAGAAGAAGTGATGAAGGTTATGCTGCACAAAATGTAAACTGCTTTTCTGTTAATCTGCACAGGCTGCATATTTGAGCATTATGGACCAGTTTACATTTAGTGCCCATACATTAACACTTTTCACAATGAGTTTTCTATTTCGATGTTACATTTTTGCTGGTATAAGTTATTTGTAAAACACCCTAGAAAGCCAAAACTGAAATATTAATTTGTTTTTCCTGATAAACAGAATTGAGGTTTTGGGACATGTCTTAACAGTATCTAAGAAACAATTTTCTGTGAAATGCCATACGCAAATTGTGTTTATGACAATTAGAGAGCATCACCACCTTTTCTTAGTCAAGCCACAAGGAAACATTGTTCCATTTTCCACACTTCAAAATTTTGCTTGATTTTTTTTGGGGGGGGGTTGAGGGAAAGGGATGATTTTGTTTGCAGATTTTGGCACATCCTTGCATGTCTTGATGCATATTCCAACAGTCAATTGTTTACATTAAATGGACACTTGGAAAGAAATGGTCAAATCTCGTTTCTTGCTTTATTGTTTAAAGGTAATAATTATTTCATATAGCTGCTCTGATTGATATAATGCAGGGTTTGAGCAAAGCAAGGTCATCTGCTCTTTTTGTGGAATCAGATGTAATAGTTCACTTAATCCTAATAATCCGTGAAGATTATTGCTAAGGATTATAATCTCAAAAAGGAATTTTTTATCTCAAAAATTCAATTACTAAACATTGAGCTTCCTTATCTTAATTGTCACATAATATGTATATGTTTTTCCTTTATAGGTGTAATCTGAAGCATGGCAGATGAGGATTTTCAAAAACAGCTAGAACTTGAAGAAAAAGAAAAGCAGAAGAAAGAACTGAATGATTCAGGCATTACAGATCCATATACGTATGTTGATCCTAATGATGGTACTGTATACGAGTGGAATACTGAAAAACAAGCATGGTTTCCAAAAGTAAGTTATTTATCTTATTTTATAGGCTTGTGAATTATTTAAAATTATTATGAAAAGTATTTTTGTTTGAAAAAAGTGTTGCTGTATTTAAGAGTGTACTTTATAAATATCCAAGTATTTTAAACATCTGAAACTAATATAATGGCATTTTAAAATATTTTGATTGTGAAATTCTTATTTAACATAATAAATGCTGTATAGAATTTGGCATCAAAGCACAACCGCTTCTCAAAAGCGATGGGTGTAAAATAACTTCGTGTTTATTGATAATATGCTTTTTTACCCTCTTTAAAAGCTTTTGTTTGTATCTCTGATAATTAATATCAGATGTAGATTTTTTAATAAACTATGATTTTTGTGATGATAAAGCAAAATCCATGGTAGTTGTAGCATGAGAACTATTTCACATTTTAGTGTCTTGGGTTTGTTATTATTGTTGTTTCTATGCTACTTCTCTGACTATACTTTTGTAACCATTGGAACCAATGCTACTAGAGCTGTGGTGCCAGCGGGATTTAATACTTATTAATTATTTTAATTCATGAACTTTATTTATTGAAAAAAGCTGGTATTTAAATCAAGCTTCTTGAGATTTTTGTTTAAAAATATAGAGCTTGGCTCAAGTAATTTGTTGTAATTCTATAGTATCTTCAGAGCTTTTGTGTATTAAAAATAAGTTGCAAGGCCAGTTTCTTATATTTACATTAATATTACAATCATACTTATTAATTAAAGCATTGGTACATATAGGTAGAGAAAAACATGGATAATTAAAAAAATGACCATGTATAATTTTGATTAATACATGGACACTATAAAAAATTGAATCATCAGAAATTTTGTTGAATGACATGCAGTACGTTATTTAAACTAGTAATTTAAGGAATTATTTGAAAAATTTAAAATTTTAAAACTTTTCAGCTTACTTCTAGAAAAACTTTATCCTCACCTTTTGAGAGCCATGTTGACATTCTTTCAAATAATATGACAACACTGGGCAAAGTTATGATATTATTAATGTCAAATGCCATTTATTCTTTCATGCAGTGTAATAACTTGATTATGTATTCACGAGCCTTCGTGAGTTCCTCCCTTTTCCCATGAAAACTTTTGAATTTGAAGTGCACACATAATGCAGGCCCATAGTGAAATTTTCTGATGCTGATGCTATCCAGTCAGTAGCATACATCTTGAAAGTCATCTTGAAAGGGGGTGAAGTCCCCAAGGAAAAAGTATCCTTTCAATGCTGGTCATATGTTGAATTATTTCATCATTGAAGCTGTGAATTTGGTCATTTCATCTTTAGTCTAAGCGATTATTCTATCTGTACAAAACAGCTGAAAAGAAACCAAGAGAAAAATCTTTTTTTTTTTTAACGTAATTACTGACTAGATAATTCTCTCAAATTATGTATTTTGCTCCAAATTTATAGAAACGATATTAGCATTCAGTCAAGTTACAGAATCTTACAGAATAATGCATTTTCATATGAAACTTTGAAAGAAGTAATAATTGAGCTTAAATTAAATGTGCGGTGCAATGCAAACCATGCAACTAGCACTGAAAAACAATAATAAAATGCTCTAAATTCAATGGTAAACAATGAATATTCTGTCCTAGTAGCTTTGGCACTGCAGTATGCAAGAGTACGGCACCTTTCCAATCTTTGCAGAGGATTTCCCTTGCTAGAGGTAAGGAGAAGAAGGGATGTTTTCCTTTTGCACGGTGTGAATATTTTGTTGACTGAATGCTGATGCTCTTCAGCATGCACAATTCTTTTACAGAGGGCAAAGAAAGACATAGAAACGGAAAGCAAGCAACTCATTTTATTTTGAATACTTGACTCTAAAGTCAATGCATAGCTACAAATTAAAAGTTATTAATACAGATTTATTGTGATAGACTGAAGCAAAAAAATGATTTTTTATTAGATTTAAATTTACAGTCACGTGATGCATGCATCACGTCTTGTGCGTCCTGCTTCAGATCCTTATTGCAAGGCACATTTCAAGAAAGCATAATGAAAGCAACCTGTATAAATTTGAAGAGCTGGGCAAAACTGACTGTTAATACCTCTCAGCAATGCATAAACTGAAAAGAATTTTAACATTGTGCAGAAAACTCAGTTTGGACCACACTATTTATTGCCAGAATAAGTTTAGCCATGAGGAATTAATTGGCTGCAACAAATTTAACCCAATGAGATCAGGGAGAGTAACATGGGGAAAGTAATTGTAATTTTTCATTTTTTAAACATTTTTTTTTTTTTTTTGTACAAATATGTAATGTGATGTAGTTGGTTTTTTTTTTTTTTTTTTTTTTTTTTTTTTTTTTTTTTTTTTTTTTTTTTTTTTTTTTGTGCAATCCCTTTCTTGCAGTCTGGGAAATGCTCGAAAGTCCATTTATTATGCAATTAAGTATTTATTATTAATTATTTATACCCCTTCTCAAAGGTTTGTGTCTCTAGAACAGTATTTCTCAACCTGTTTTGTCACATGCAAACTCTTTCACCATTGCTAGATGAAAATTGCTTCCCTTCTCCTTTCCCAAACTTTTGTATTTATTTTAATTAATATTATTTTATAAATTAAACAAGAAATGCATAGAAAATGTTAGCAAATACCAAAACTTGAATAAAAGTAGCTTTTTATATTCATAAACTAGAACTAAGTATGAAACAAGTAAATAAAAGGCTGATCATATTTCTCTTCTGAAGCTAAGAAATTCCTCTTTGAAAACACCTGCTCTAGAATAAAAAAATCTTAAGTTCCATTGTTTGCGACATTGTTAATGCAAATAAAAATAGTAAAGCTTAAGTGCAAAATTAACTTACCAACAGTCAGCTCGTTAGCTAAAAAAAGTGTATTATTGTGTTTCAGGTCAAGGCTGCCAAAAATGTCATTTTGAATTTAGATTCTTTCTCATTATTTAAAATAACTTGATTTTTTGGTGATTTTTTTTCATTTTATTTTCAATTTGCCACCCAGATGGGAAAGTGATCAGGGACTGACTGCCATACCAAGTGCCCAGGGTGTAAATTGTCTGACCTTTCATAAGAGGCAATGGTAGCCCACCTATTAGGTGCCGTCATAATAAAGTGATCACTGCTTCTTGTCTTAATAGTGGACAATACCTATAACAGCTCGTGCCTGCCACAGGAAATTAAAAAAAATAATAATAATAATTTTTGGTGAACCAGATGAAACAGTAGAAATGTGATGGAAAGATTCAACCTAAGGAATAATGTGTTAATTAAAATAAACATACAAACTAAGCAGTTTAACATGTAGACATCTTTTTATCTGTAAAATATATGTATGATCATGATATATTTATGCACTTTTGTACAAATGGATAGAATAAAATTGTGTTGTAGTTCTTGAAAGGCCTTTTTCTTTTACATATAATTACATAATTTTTTGATGCACCTTTCCCTGTATTGTACTAACAGTGAAAGCTATAAAAACAGTAGTAATTTTATGTTCTTCTTATTTATTTTAATTATCTTCTGTTATTATTTGATTCTGCACATGCCTGTACTATTACTGTATATTAAAAATATGTCAAACTTGGGTACTTTTAGGTAGATGATGATTTTATAGCCCAGTATCAATCAAATTACACATACCAGAGTAATGAAGATGCATCAAAAGAAACAAATACTCTGAATCCTGAACCACAGCCTAAGGGAGAAAAACGGAAAGCGAATGATCCCGGTATAAAAAATGTATTTTTTCATTAATTTGTGTTTTGCATTCATTTTTAATTAAAGCTAGTTATACCCTTCTGCATAATTCCTGTAGCAAAGATTTTAATTTGGACAACTGTTATTGTGTTTTCACTTAAAGGTTTTTGTCTTTTAAATATTATCTAAACTGAGGACAAATATTTTTTCTTTAAATATATTTCTGTAGGTTGGTTTCAAGTGGATGAGGATCACAATACAAATGTTTATGTGTCTGGTTTACCTCATGACACAACAGAGGAGGAATTCATCGAATTAATGTCAAAATGTGGTCTAATTATGAAGGATCCGGATACCATGAAGTACAAAATTAAACTTTATCGTGATTCAGATGGAATGCTAAAAGGGGATGGAAGGTGCTGTTACATAAAGGTAAAAAGCCTTTGTGTGTTTGTTTGCAAACAGTGTTTTTTTGATATAGTAATAGTTTTTGTTTTATATGAAATTGAAAATAATTATAGAATGCTTAGGAAATTATTTATTAACTCGTAAGGTTTGTTTTCCCACTGTTTATTTAGAATCACTATTAACAGTTCTTTATTTTCTGGTTTTGAGCCTGTGGTACTTTATGGAGTAAAATGCTTTTTAAAGACTGATGCCCATTATGTGCAGTAATTGTCTTATCTAGTTTGTTTGATAAAACTAAATTTGAGGTGCATTCATTAAATTGTAAGGTTAATACACCATTAATTTTCTAAGATTGATAAAAGCTTCACGAACAGTGTATATGTATATGTAATTTTACGGTTTCTATGAATCCACAAAGTTTGAAGACGACGTTACTAGGCAAAAACCTAACATTAAAAAATTCCATGTTTCCCATGTAAGACTCGGAGTGCTTTTGAATATATCCTATTATTCCAATACAGATTATTGTTGTAATCTGCATTGAAATGTGAATCTGCATGTGAATTAACAGCAATGGGGAAAAGTATTTAAAATAGCGTTATGCTAAAGTTTCTTTTTGAAATTGAATATTATAAGTTGTTCATAAGCATTCTGTAGTATTTTATATGAGCACTGCATATTTGTCAACCATCATTTTTTCATCACCCAGTCTTCCAGCTGTTCACCAATCTCTCAATTTTTAATTTTTATCCTTTATTAAGAAAACTTCATCTTAGCAGTAAATGGAATTTAAATTATACAGATTCCTTTCTCCAGCCGTAGGGATTTTCTGGTATTTGTGTATTATTGCAACGACCTCAATAGTAGTAGCTAAATTTTCAGAATGTGCCTTGTTCTGGTAACCATGTTGTGCATTTACATTTGTTAGGGAGTGATGCTGTAAACAATGTCATTTGGGGGGGGTATGCCTTCTTTTTGTTGTATTCCTTGTTCCAATTGTTTTTATTAACAGATTGTGACATCTTATGCATTGAATATAATTTTAAAATATCACTTGTGAAATCTGCTAGCAAAGGAAGAAACTGCAGAAAAATTTCGCAGTACTAAAATATTTCACTGTGAAATCAGTAAAGGCTGGGATGTGTTTGATAGATAGCTGTGCACAATGCTGATGCTGCTAAAATTAAAGTGTTCATTCTTTTGATAAACTGATAATGTTTTCATGCAGATTTACCACAAATTTTGATAGTTTGAGAACATTTTTATAAAAAATGTTGCAAGAAGTGCCGGTTTTCACCCAATAAATTATTTTGGCTTTTCATAAGTAAAAATTGCCAAACTGCCCCAAGGCATTAGTGCCAGTTTTCTTCATAATTTTTTTTATTAAGTTTTGTTTTACCTGAATTGTCTTAATTTACTATATATATTTGTAGAGCTTTTTATGAAGCTCAAGCATTGTTTAATCATTCAATATTTCCATTTTATTTTTCATCGGTATGTAGCATATTATTGAGTTTATCTGCAAAATAATATGTACATTAATTATTAAATTTGTTTTCATCATATTTAAAAGTGCTTTGATAAATAAATGTTTTCTCTTGCTCAGGATTTTCTTTGTAAAAGTGTAAGAAAATTGCAAAATGAAATTAGCCAAAGAACATAAAATATCTAATTAAATACTGATAAATTTTACATTAGAACCATTTTATAAATAGTTCAGTAACCTGACTCATGCATTATAAAGAGAATTTAAGCCAATTTGCCGTTTCTTTAAAATGGCACTGCTGCACAGTGCAAGAAGCTCCTAAAAAGTCCTAATTTTCACCTGAAGTCTTATTTTTCATGTTAGAATGTTGGCAACTTTGTTACTGTATTTTGTGATGTTGTTTCTTTCTTAAATTTCTGTAATCTAAAATTGACTGTTGCTTGAATGTAGTAATTAAATATATATGTAGCTTATAATTTACAGAAATAACTTCTGTATTATTTGTGATACAATTACTTTTTGTTTCGTGTTTTAAATTTAGATTGAAAGTGTTAAATTAGCTTTAGACATTTTGGATGGTTATCTGTTCAAAGGCAAACCGATTCATGTTGAGCGAGCTCAATTTGAGTTAAAAGGACAATATGATCCATCTAAGAAGCCCAAAAAGAAGAGAGCCAAAGAAAAAGAAAAATTAAAAAAAAAAATAGACAAGTAAATTTGTTTTTATTCCTTTATTCTTCTTTTATTGTTTTAGAAAGAGAATTCAGGCTTTTGAATTTTATAATTATGAATGCATGATTCTAAAATTATTTTATGTAGAAAATTAATTAAAAAAATATATATTAAATGTCTCCAATTGTGTGTATTAAATGCAATATGTGCTGTTATTACATCTGAATCAAGATATTGCGGATTAATTAATTACATCTGCATCAACATATATTACATGTAGTTTTGAGTAACAAAGTAATATGTTGCCAGTTATTTTTAAAATTAACATAGTAATTTAATATTTATTAGTCATTACTTTTTTAAGATTTGTTTGAAGTTTCGTAAATCATATTGAAAAAGTAAACCACATAAATGTGTATCAAGAACAAAATCATGTGCATTATCGTTATTGATTATATGTTTTTCAAGCAGTTTTGTTTAGATTGAATTACTTTTGAAAAGAAATAGATAATTTATTGTGTCTATGCGTTAACATATAGATTATCCTGCTCTTTTTTTTTAAAAAAATCATTTTTGATATTAATATTCTAAATGCAATGAAAACTTTTTCTGATGGTAAATAACCTTAATATGACTAAAAACAAAGAAATTCCATAATTAAAGTCTAAAAGAATCAGCTTTAGCTTTTATTTCGAATGAAAAGATCATATGTATTCAAAGAAAATTTGACACTGATCTGTTGTCATAGAGACTAATATTTTCCATGGACTAATGTTGTTTTTTTTTAAAAGACAAATAGTTGCTTGAGAATTTTAATAAAAATAAAAAAATAAATAAAAATAGAAGCAAAGAATAAAGATAAAAAGGGGTTGTAAATAAAGAAAACATATAACAAATATACATTCTGGGATGGAATCCCAGATCTCTCATCTGGAACACCCTCGCTTTACTGTTAAGCAACATCAGATTTCATGAATTGGATAAATGAATTAATGTATAAATGGTTTAGGTTATTAAAAAGATACAGTCCATCCCCTTATATCAGAGATTTGCAAGTTGAGTTACTCATTTGAATTCTGTGATGTTGAGACAAAATTGGTTGTACCAAAATGATGTGCTTTATTTTCTAGTGATTGTTTACCTTTATGTGACTGTTATATGTGGTTTTGCTTTCAAAGCTTGAATTTTGATTCCTTTTATATGCATGTCCAAGTTATTTAGTATTGCTAGTACTCAGATGTTCAGATTTCAACATCTGAAAGTTTATTCTCTATCTATATATGATTCTATATCTTATATATAAAAGTATGTTTTGTTTTATATTTTCCTGTACACAAATACAATTTACTATTGCAATTTTTATACTGAAAAATAGAAATTACCCAAAACAAATTCATTTACTGTTACAGTTGTCATCTGACTCTAACTTTAAAAAACAAACAAATAAACAAAAACCTGTTAATTTCTTTCATAAAGCAGTTTTGCATTCAGTTTCCAGTTTATGTATTTTAATAATCAAGACTCAGAGCAGACTAAAATAATTAGAATAAAATAGAAAATAGAAATGCTGAAAATTCCTCTTATTTATATGTATTTTATTTTCAGTCATAATTTTTTTAATTACATAATAAAAGGCTATTTTTATATGTATTTTGTATTCAGAATTAGTGTAGATTTACAGCTGGGCCAACTGCAATTTAAAAAAAAAAAAGAGTAAAAGAATTATTATAGCTGTATGATTGTTTTCACCAAGAAAGAGAGGGTGGGTTATGTAAAAGTAGTCTTGGGCATCATGTTCATTATAATTATTTTTTATCACTGGAAAACAAAATGTGAAATTTACTCATTAATTAAGATTGCAGACACTTAAATGGTGGTTAATTGTCAATTAAACTGTGTGTAAATTTTTCAAAAATACTTTTATATTTATATTTTGAGCTATATTAATACAGATCAGTTGTTTAGTGTATATAAAATGTATGTTTTTATTTACATGAACCTTTATTGAATTATTGTAAATCATCGTAAGAAAGCTAACATATATTTTTATCATCTCTTAGGCTTTTTGACTGGCGACCAGATAAATTACGTGGCATGAGATCAAGAAATGAGAATACTGTCATAATTAAAAATATGTTTGACCCTAAAGAATTCGATGTGAGTAATGTTTGATGCAAGCTTCGTGTAAATGCAATCACTTATTTAGTTAGCTATTTTATATGAATAAATGTAAGGTGTAAAAGATTTTCGTCTTTACTGATGCTTGATTACCTCTTCTGTTAATTTTTATAAGATAAATGCATGATTATTTTATAATAGTGTGAATAAATTATTTTGTATATAAAGGAATAATTATACAAATAAATATTTCCTAAATATATTATGATACTAATATGGTAATTCTCTTTTGATGGTACTCATTATAATTGGTCAGTTGTTAGAGTACAAAAAATGATAACTAAAAATTTGATATGCTTTGATAAGACTAAAAACGTACAATGTATTATGTGTTGATTCCTTTTTTTTTAAATACAGAATTTAAACTATAAAGAAAACTTTTAGCCAGCAATTGTTTTATTCTTATGTATATTTTCATAAAACATTAAAAAACTGTTCAGTTTGTAGTAATTATATAATCCCATTTAGTAAAGAACTACTGTCATTGTTTTTATGTTAATTTTTCTTTCCTCTAAATGTTAAAATTTAGGAAGATGCAGCTTTGTTGCTGGATTACCAAAATGATATTAGAGAAGAATGTTCAAAATGTGGAGAAGTGAAAAAAGTTGTGATATATGATGTAAGTTTCTTAAATTTTAATTGCTATTTCATACTCTCTCTCCATATATATATCTTTTATCAGAAGTTGGGCATTTATTGCGAAAGAACTTTCTTATGTTTATTCAAAGTTTTGTGATAAGTCCTTATGTTTTATTCAGATTATTGCCCATTGCTAGCCACTACTTTTTCTCATTTTTCTGGCAGCATAGAGATACTTTTATTTAAATTTTTTCATACTTACTTAAATATTTTCAGGCATGCAGGAAAATAATTTTCCTCCGTCTGAAGAAGTAGTAGGCATGTTTTTGAGTGCTCTGTTCAGTCTCATTAATTGTGTTCAATAGAGAACCCCAGTAATGGTTTCATTCAGTTTGAACAAATCAAAATGAACAACACCAAGCTGATCCCACCCACATAACGTGAATTTTCTCCCATGAATATTTGGCTTGACTGTCGATGTTGAAGCATGGCCAGGTGGTCCCCATGATTTCTTCTTCAGGTTCTCATAATGGATCCATTTTTCATCACTAGTGACTATATTGTGTAAAAAACCCTTTTGTTTATTTCTGTCAACTAGTATTTCACATCTAAAAAATTGGCATTAAACGTATCTCGCCTTCAGTTTGTATTGAACCTAATTTCCTTGCTTTTGAATCATTCCCAGTTATTTCAAATGATGTGAAATTGCTTGTTGTGTTACTCTTAAAGTAAATGCAAGTTCTGCTTGAACTTGCACTTACGTTAGGAACCTGTGACTTTGGCACAAATCTTCATCCAATAATGCTTCCAATTCTCCATCTTTACACTTTTGGCTGTCTGCTACGTTCTTTGCCTTTGATGTTTAATTCACCATTCTTAAACTTTTGAAACAACATATGACTTCTCTCACTAAAGGTAGCGTCACAGTATGCTTCTGCAAGCAGTCGATGTGCCTTTGTTGCAGATTTCCGTAAATTAAAAATGTAAATCAAAAGTTCCACAAATTATTCAGCACAAAACCTTTTCGCATGAAAAAATATTTGATGCTGATACAAAATTGCTAATGTTTTAAGGTTATGTTGTTGCAGATATCCAACCTTATGATATGATGTTTTATATCAGACAATTTTAATGAAGTTATAGGCCAAACTTGCAACAGTAAAATGCCACTACTTCACAGTTTTGATAGTCACTATTTGAGACTTAGGAAATATTGTGAAAGGAAATAATATCAGAAGGCTTTCCATACTAAGCATTAGGGGTATTAATATTGCTAGGCATGGCTTAGAGAAGATTTGTTTGTAATTATCTGCCCAACAGTGATTACTGATAATACCAATGGTGTCTGTGGTATGCTTGATGTTCAAAGATATTTCATTTTTTAAGGTAAAAAGCACTTCTGGAGAAGTTAAGTATAGCTAAACACCCATGTCATCAATATAGGCTACATAAAACTTAACAGTTGACATAAATATAAACAATGTATTGTGTTAATTTAGAGAGAATTTCAACATTTAAAAATTATTATCACTAATTAGATTAACAAAATATTTACAGGTACACATACCTGTGTGTCCCCCCAGAAAAAGGAAAAAAAGCATTGAGTATTTTAATCTGTAGATATTTCTCATATTTTTAGACCAAAAGGGCTATTCTAATATCTGTTCATTTAATATCCTATAAAATATTTGGACCATCTCTGTGAATAATATCTACTAATGAATCATATTAAACATTAAAAAGGCCTTTCGGGCAATCTTTAAAATCTAAAACCTTTCAGATGTTATTTTAAATATTATAGTTTAATTATAGATGATAAAATTATCAATTTATATTAATTATTTGAAAAAAATATCAATTATTTGTAAAGATTGTTACGTAATGCTATCAATAAACTTCGGAAGATATCCACGAGACAGTTTTATGAATAACTTTATTGAATGAACACGAGACTTTTAATTTATCAATGTTTTAATGACGTGAGTTTTATGTATCCTTTTTTGTGGATGGCATCAGTTTTCGGCGTTACCATGCACGTTCTAATCCGTGTTTGCTTAGTGATAGAAGTGTTCTATGATGTTGATATGTTGATATGAATACGAATTGAATTATTATATTGTTCTGTTTATTGAATAATATCCTAGTTCCTGCTTTAACTGTGAAAATACTAATGTCAAGTATTAACAAAGATGTTTATTCGTCAAGAAACATGTGCAGAATTCGAGTAGATAAGATTTATTTCTTTTTCTATAAATATTGAAATTGTAAACAGATATTCTAATAGTAGACTCACTGTGTCTAATTATTATTAAGGTTTATATACGTATCTATTAAGAACCTGTGCAGAACAACTGTTGACGGTTAGTCTCGGTGTAGTTCTGATATTTTTTGATAATTTCGTTACAAGTGGCGTCCGCGACAGGACGCAGTGAGGTTTCTGTTAGAATTATTTTGTTGAATGGTATTTTGTTAAGTAAAGCTGGTTTCATTCATCGTTTTATTATGAATCCTTTAACTGTAAAACATGTAGGATTGCGTTCTTCCTTTACCAAGACTGTCAATGTTTTGAAAAGCGAAATTGGTAAGGATAATTTTTCAGCAGGTATAATTAAAGATAAATTTACAAAGTTGCAAATGTTACAGAAAGATATTGAGGAACTTAACGAGCAGATTTTGAATTTTATAATTTCGACTGATGTAACGCCTGAAAAAGTTAACGATGAAATGGAAAGCTGGGATATTTATAAGGATGAATTTATTACCATTTCTCGCTTAGTGAGAAATTAGGTGCCTTAGGACAGATAAATTTTGAAACTAGGTCGCAAGGTAGTGTTTCTAGTAATTCACCTCGTAATACTAGATCGTTAAAGCTCCCGAAAATAGAGCTTAAGAAGTTCGATGGAGAATTATTGAACTGGCTTCCATTTTGGTCTCAGTTCGAAAAAATACACGAGGACCCTGATTTGCACGAAAGTGACAAATTCCAGTATCTTGTGCAAAGCATGAAACAAGGGACGCGCGCTAGAGACTTTATTGACAGTTACCCAATGTCTGCGAAAAATTATTCAAAAGCTATTAGTGCTCTTAAAGAACGTTTTGGGAATCATGATTTATTAATTGAGGTATACGTGAGAGAGCTCGTAAAGTTGATTGTAACGAATCTTAAGACAGGCAGTAGTGAAAAATTACCATTGCCACAATTATTTGATAAGATTGAAGCACAACTAAGAGCTCTCGAATCCTTAGATATTAAAACGGAAAGCAATGCTTGTTGGTTATATCCCATGGTAGAATCATGCCTCTCGGAGAAAGTCCACAGAGCCTGGCTAAGAAGTCCGCTTTTTGGAGAAGTAAAGGAAAGTCAGAATATTTCTGGCCTAACTAATTTGATAAAATTTTTAAGATGCGAAGTGGAAGGGGAGGAAAGACTTGAGTTAGCGCGGAGTGGATTTGAAATTTTTGCGGCAAAAAGACAAGTATTGTAATAAATCGAAAAGGGAATTAAAAAACAAATTTAAATCTAAACAGTTAACGAGTGTCCCTACGGCGGCAGGTTTCCTTACGACGAAAGATAATAACTGTATTTTTTGCGATAAACTACACGATAGTAAGGACTGTTACGAAGCACGCTCTCTGACATTAGATGAGAAAAAGAATAAAACTAGGCTTAAGAGGTGTTGCCTAAAGTGCCTTTTGCCTGGACATGTTGCTAAGTCGTGTAAACAGTTTGTACGTTGCTGTGTGTGTGGTAAGGCTCATACAGTTTCTCTCTGCCCGGATCTGCAGACACAGAAAACACAGGAAAAGGTAACAGAGCCAGACACTTTTCAGGCAACTAACGTTTTCAGGGACAGATGTGTTCCACTGAGGTAGCTCTCATGACAATTAAAGTCAATGTGTTAGGAAAATCAGGCACGAGAGAAGTACGAGCGCTTCTCGATTGCGGATCACAAAAATCATACATTTTGAAGTCTATGGTACAGGAATTAGGACTAATTCCCATTGCCGAGGAAACTGTAGCTCACACGCTTTTTGGAGGGATTAAAATTGAATCGAACGTACATAAAAAGTATCGGATGAAGCTACGCTCTCTAAATCCGTATATGAGAAAAGAAATGGAATTTGTATTTTTGGATCAGGAAGCTATATGTGGAAATATAGCACGCGTACCTAAGGGCCCTATTTTAAAAGAACTTAAGTGTAAAAAGATATGGCTTTCAGACATAGGAACAGGTTGCCCGAAGAGATAGAGATGCTAATCGGCAGTGACATTTACGGTTCAATTCTTACAGGGAAAGTAAAACAGCTTGATGGAGGTTTGACTGCAATTGACACTACATTAGGATGGACTGTTTGTGGTCCATTTAAGGAGCATTCCGAACCACAAAGTAGTGGTATATCTACTCTGAATGTAAGCCTGACATTTCGGGACCTAAATGTATCCGATCTTTGGAACTTAGAGACAATAGGAGTTTCAGATTCCAGCAGTAATTCTACAAAGAACGCGGAAGGAGATATTGCTTGGGAACGGTTTTTAGGCTCCTTAGGTAAAATGAAGAGGGGAGATACTGTGTTGGTTTACCCTGGTTAGAACATAACATAGATTTACCATTCAACCGCGATATTGCGGAAAAAAGGCTTCTCAGCACAACACAAATACTTAAGTCTTTGAATATATTTGAAGAGTATGATAAGGTTTTTAGCGAATGGCTTGCTGAAGGCGTGATAGAGGAAGTTTCGGTGTGCGATCTTAAGTCTAAAGGACATTATCTGCCGCATCATCCTTTTGTTAAACCAGATAGTCTTACCACCAAGGTACGGCCGGTATTTGACGCATCATGTAAATCTAAACGAGCACCTTCTCTTAATGAATGTTTGGTAAAGGGACCGAATTTGATCGAAGAAATACCTGCCTTATTATTAAGATTCAGAGAGAAACGCACAGGAGTTACGGCTGATATAAGATGCGCATTCTTACAAATTGAGCTTAAAAAGGAGGATAGAGATTTTTTAAGATTCCTTTGGTGGAAAAAGGATGGTCTCATAAAGGTGTATTGTCACACAAGGGTAGTTTTTGGTGTTAGATCCAGCCCGTATCTTTTAGGTGCTGTCATTTCTTTCCATTTGTCTCGAGTGTCTTCGGAGCAAAATCACGTAGCAGAAAAGCTTCGAAATTCTTTTTATGTCGATAATTGTGTCACGTCTCTTGACACAGTGGAAGAGTTGAAGGATTTTATGGATAAATCAATTGACATTTTGGCAGAAGCTAAGATGGACCTACAGATGTAGACATTCGGTCCTATAAACGACGTTAATAAAATTTCGAGGAATGATAATTCGGAATCTCTTTCTAAGAATCAAATTTCAGTCTTGGGTATTCTATGGGATAGAACGGATGATAGCCTTTCTGTTCATATTAAGCCTGTGCGAAATCTAGACAACCTGTCAAAAAGAGAGATTTTGTCATTAACACAGGGGATTTTCGATCCGCTAGGGTTCTTAGCTCCTGTATTATTACCAGCTAAGTTATTGATTCAAGAAGTTTGGTCTATTAAAGCAGATTGGGATTCTCCACTGTCAGAAGAATCAAACAAAAATTTTTTAAATGGTACTGTGAATTACAGATCTTATCAGATTTGAAAATATCCCACAGAACAGGATATGGAAACAAACAAACTTGGACTTTGCATGTTTTTTGTGACTCGAGCCAGAAAGCTTACACGACCGTGATTTTCTTACGCTGCGAAAACAATGGTGACACGTGTGTAAATTTTCTGATCGCAAAATCTCGTGTTGCACCTTTAAAAAAGATGACAATACCACGTCTTGAACTTTTAGCATGTGTTTTAGGAGTACGTCTAGCGAAGTATGTTGTAGAGGCATTATCCTTAGACGAAATTGAAAAACATTACTGGTCTGATTCCACCACAGCTCTGTCATGGATCAAGCGCAATGATCAATGGGGAACTTTTGTAAGAAATCGTGTCAAAGAGATTTGTGCACTTTCAGAGGAAAATCAGTGGTCTTACGTGCCAAGCCAGTTAAATCCAGCTGATATACCATCTCGTGGTTGTACCCCTCATCAAATTCTAAAGAATTCATGGTGGGAGGGTCCTAACTGGTTAAAGAATCCGAAGGATAGTTGGCCACGCCTCGAAATTAAACCCAATGAGGCATTAATTTCTTCCGAAATCAGAAAGAAAACTGTAGTATTAAACGTTAGCGTGAGTACTGATACATCTAAGTGGTATGAAAAATATTCTAAATTTTCAGCAATTGTAAGAATTTTAGCATGGGTTCTAAGATTTATTAGACACTGTCAGGCAAAATCTGTAAATAGAGCAAAATTCTTGTCTGCAGCCGAGTTAAAAGATTCAAAAAACACTTTGAGTCTACTAGTTCAACGTGAAAGTTTTTCTCAGACTGGAGATGTACTACATGGTCTTTCAGTCGTCAGAGATGAAATAGGACTGATAAGAGTGAAAACAAAGATTCTCGCAAGAGATGATGAATTTGGATTTAAATATCCAATTCTACTTCCGTCAAAGCATCATATTGTGCAAAGTCTAGTGCTCGAATACCATAAAAAGAATTATCATCCCGGTGTTCAAATGCTCATGTCAATGATTAGAGAAGAATATTGGATTATTTCAGCTAGACAAACAATTAGATCAATAATCAAGAAATGCATTACTTGCAAGAGATTCACAACAAAGTCACCTTCAACCATACCTATTCATTTACCTTTAGACAGAGTACGGGACGCTCGAACTTTCGAAGTCACTGGAATTGACTTTTATGGTCCTCTTATTCTTAGGAAAAGGACTAAAGCCTGGGTGGTGCTGTTTACATGTGCAGTCTACAAAGCAATACATTTGGAGATCGTGACATCCTTAAGTGCAGATTGCTGTGCACTCGCGTTGAGAAGATTCATCGCTCGACGAGGCAGTCCGACAGTTATCTATAGTGACAACGGCACGAACTTTATCCGTGTCTCTGGTGCATTGAACCAAATTGAGTAGCAAAAGATAGCTGCTCTTGAAACTCTAAATCCAATTAACTGGAAATTCATTCTCCCAACCGCAGCATGGTGGGGCTGTTGGTGGGAGAGACTAATTCCCATAGTGAAAAATCTACTTATTCGAGTTCTTGATAAGTCGTCTGTTACGTATGAGGAACTCCTCACAGTTCTTTGAGACATAGAAGCCACCGTTAACAACCGCCCGTTAACATACATCTCCAACGATGCAGATGAGTTGAGGCCTCTAACACCATCCAACTTTCTCCAAGATGTAAAAGAAATTGGAATGGCTGATCTTGATCATTTGGATAGGAACAAACTGGTAAAGAGAGAATGTTATTGTCAAGAACTGCGTGAACAATTCAGGCGACGATTCCGGAAAGAATACTTAGGTCAGTTGGTGCAAAAAGCTGGCACATCTGACAAAATTTTCAAAGTTGGAGAAGTGGTCCTTGTTGGTTCTGAAAACCAAAAGAGACTTAATTGGCCACTTGCAGTGATTGAAGAACTGTATCCAGGGAGAGATGGCCATGTGAGAGTCGTATAAAGTCAAAACTCCACTTGGTCATCTCGTTCGTCCAGTCCAAAAAATTTACCTTCTAGAAGTTAATTCTTCTGGGGATCCCATTATACCAGATCAACATACTACTAATAAACCCACCAGCAACATCACAGAATGACGTTCCAATTCAGAAGGATATTTCAGCAGCTCCTCGGACGTCACGAAGCGGCAGAGTAATCAAGATACCTAAGAGACTGGGCTACTGAACTTTCGAACTTTGTTGATTTACCTCGAAGGTGGTAAATCAAGGTGGGAGGATGTTACGTAATGCCGTCAATAAACTTCGGAAGATATCCATGAGACAGTTTTATAAATAACTTTATTGAATGAACACGAGACTTTTAATGTATTAATGTTTTAATGACGCGAGTTTTTTGTATCCTTTCTTTTTTTGTGGAAGGCATCAGTTTTCGGCGTTGCCATGCATGTTCTGATCCGTGTTTGCTTAGTGATAGAAGTGTTCTATGAATTTAATGTTGATATGAATTGAATGGAGATATTATATTGTATTTGTGTTCTGTTTATTGAATAATATCCTAGTTCCTGCTTTACTGTGAAACTATGAAAATACTGATGTCAAGTACTAACAAAGATTTTTATTCGTCAAGAAACATGTGCAGAATTTGAGTAGATAAGATTTATTTCTTTTTCTATAAATATTGAAATTGTAAACAGATATTCTAATAGTAGACTCATTGTGTCTAATTATTATTAAGGTTTATATACGTATCTATTAAGAACCTGTGCAGAACAACCGTTGACAGGGTAGTCTCGGTGTAGTTCTGATATTTTTTGATAATATTTTCGTTACAAAGATTATTTGGTGAAATTTTTAACAGTTCTATATACTTTGATTTTAAAATCTTTTTTGTCATAAATCCTGTGAATTATGTTATACATTGACAGCAGTATTATGGCATGATCATTTGTATCTTGTATTCTCTGTATGAAATTTTCAGTCACACATTTTTTCTTTTTATAGTCTTATTTATATTTGTTTATCTTAGTTTAAAATTTATATTTCATTTTTCAGAGAAATCCAGAGGGCGTTGTTGCTGTCACATTTTCTGAGCCAGAAATGGCAGATGAATGTATAAATCTTATGAATGGTAGATGGTTTGCCTCTCGTCAACTTACTGCAGAAACTTGGGATGGGAAAACTAAATATAAAATTATAGAAACTGAGGAAGAAAGAGAAAAACGATTAAATTCATGGCAGAAATATTTAGAAGAGAAAGAAGCCAAACAGGATGCAACGAGCAAAAATAGTGTAGAAACTGTAAAGTCTAGTGAAAAGCATCATTCGGAATCTAATAAAGGTACTTTATTGACTGCTTATCAACTTGCTGGGGACACTGACAGTTCAGGCGATTCAGATACAGAGAGCAAGTCAAAAACATTATCATTGCAAGATTCATATCCAGTCATGCAATCGAATGGTGGATTTTCATTCCCAAATAATTCTGGCAGTAGTGGTAAATCTTGAAATAAACTTTTCCAATCAGTCTGTCTGAGAATTTGGCATTACTATAAAAATATTCATTTTTGTAAATACATTAGTTTAAAATCAGGCATTTACCTTTTATTATCATTTTAAACAATCAGAAAATAATTATTAAGAAGTATTTTAAAAATTTGCTCACATAATGTAAAGAGTTTTTTTTATTTAAGTTTGTTTATTTGAAAATAATTATTTGAAGTGTCAATAATGTTATATATTTCTTGTATTTTAAGTTTGAATAAATGCTATAAATCTTCATTCTTTGAAATTTATGCAGAATACATCTTTGTATATAATTTTAGTATTTTTACTGGGAATAGTACTAATGGATTATTACACTTAGATTCACATAATTTTTCTTGATTAAATTTCAGATGGATGGGTAGTTTTTGTACGTGTCATAAAATGAAACATAAAACATAAATTATTATATACATCTCTAATTAGTTTTCCTTTGGTGGTTTTGAGTTTAGTGAATTTAAAATTTTGTGTGAGACACTAGCATTTTCTTTTAGTTAATCATCAAATTTTAATTTTGCTAAATGTGGAATTTCATAATTTTCCAGGATAACATTTATAAGTCTTTCCTTTCTCTGCAGTGGAAACAATTCATAGATGAGATATAATTTTCCCATGTAATACAATGTACGTGTTATTTCAGTATGCATTCATTCAATTCAGTTTCAGTGCATGCAGTATACATATTATTATTCATTAATTGCACTGTTTTCTCATGAGTATTTCCAAAGGAATAAAATGAAAATAACTCAGAAAGGCTGCATAGGCATTTTCATGGATTTTCTCATATATATAATATTGATATGAGTAAAAATATCTGACTTATAAAATGACCATCTCTGTGAATAATATCTACTAATCTGATAAATATACACAAGCTTTCCATAATTCAGGTACTTTTCCATTTTGCCGGTGCAATCAATAAAGTCGCCAATAATGGTACAACTGATGCCAAATGGAATATCTCCACTGGTAACCTCTTACCCTTCATTTTCAAAACAAGTCGCAGCCATTTCTTATCAGATTGATTGTTTCTTTCAATACTGGCATACAATTACATAGAATTTTTACAAGATAGTTAAATTTTTGGCCCTAAGACAATTTGCAGTAATTAATTAGGATGCAATCACAGCACTCACCCGAAGGCGAAAATATCGAAAAAGGCAAAGTCAAGGGTTAAATTCATCAAATCTAATGAGAATGCACTAGCGAAGTAAAGCACTGCGGTTTTGCATAATTTCTGAGTAAGCTATTCGTATGAATTGAAATAATTCTTGCATTTAAACTTGTATTCCATAAGATTTAATTTAAGATTTAACTTGAAATTAATGTAGATAATTACTGAGAGAATTAGATTTTTGTAGCGTAGCTTACATAAAATAGGATCACTTGGGGTCACGTGATATGCACCAGCGAATCAGGATGTTGAACCATGAAAGCATAGTAAATTCTTAAATTAAAATCTTTTTACAAATTTATTGGCTTTTTACAAAATTTTAAACCATATTAAAATTTTTATATGTGTATACTGTATGTTGTCCACAATAAAGTCTGCTTGGCAAGATTTGCGCTGGCGAAACGGAAAAGGACCTTTAATGACTTGTAGAGACTACTTTTTGATAGACATTGAAAAGAAATAAATATGTATTGTTTGTTTACATGTCACTTATTAAGACAGTGCATGTTATGTATTCAAAATTTAAGATTTCCCTATGTGTATTTATTTGTTTTTTTATAATATGTAAGATTAATAGTTGCTATAGCAAGACTAAAATTAATTATTTATTTATGATAAGATCATTGCATGTTGAATTTTGATTTAGTAATCTTTGATTAAAATTATTTACATAAGTTGTTTTGTAAATCCATGTGCCATTAATGAAAGCATTAATCCTTTGGATCTGCATAATATATAATTCTTTAGGCGCCGTGTGCCTTAATGGGCTTATAGCAGCTGAAGGATAAACATGTTTTAATAATAACGTTAGTAATGTTTAACTTTAATATCTCTAACAAATATTTCAGGGTTTCCTCTTTCCACTGTTATACTGATTGTAATTATTTCCCTTCATTTCATCTAAATTACTAATCATTTATTAATAACATTTATGTAATAATTTATGAAACCTATTTGTAGTGAAAAATAGCTACCTAAAATATTTCACACATATTACCATCAAAATTATTAAGACTATAATTTTAACCAAAAGTTAAAACAATTTATTTCTACATATTTCATTATGAAAAAAAGAATTCATCAGATACCATGTTGCAGAAATCAGAGTATGCCGTGTTATAGAGTTCTCAGTGAAAGCAGTTCATCTTTTATGCTTTGACTCTTGTAACTGCAATTTTTTAAAATGTGCTTCATTAAAAAAATAATTATTCTAAATCATACAGAATTAAAGAATGGATACTGTATGAAGAAATGGCATTTTTCTCAACTCAAACATATTTCTAGTTTTTGCTTTTTGCCTGGAATATATATGCAGTTCAAAAGGCCTAAGAGCTGACTTGCGGCCAAGTGGTAAAATTGCTGAAAACTGGTAGTTCCACCTGGGTTACATTTCAGGAAAACAGGATGGCTGCATAGGTATTTTTATGGATTTCCCCATGTATAATGTTGAGCCAATTTCCTTTAGAGAGTTCTAAACAAAGGCATCTTTTCCTTTAGGCAAATAACCCTCGCACACAGTGCCGTATTCAGATAAACCAAACGGTGTAAGATTTAAAAGTGCATTTTGTTTAAATTTATAGTATTTATGTTCTACTTGTCAATGTTTGTGTCCAAGCAGAAAGTTGTAATCTCAAGACGGTCAAACAGAATTTCATTCAGCTTGTTTTCTGAGGAAAAAATATTATTATTATTATCTGTCATCTCTTGAAAAACTGTGCATCCCATGTATATATTTCTTACTGCTGTGTCATTTTTTTATTAGACTAAAAAGTAAAAAATCTCTTACTCTAAATGTATGAGAAAATGAATAAATTAATCATTGTGCTTTGCAATACTTTATTTACTAATGCAGAGTATAATGTAGTCTAAATACATATTATTATGATTTTACTGTTAGCAATATCTTTATGTAATATATCACTATTATATTTAATATAATGTTTGCTATGATTCATAATAACTCTTGGAGTGTATTAAAGTGAAATCTCTTATGAATACACACTCATGGGACCGAGGCATTCATCCTTTACCAAAGATTGTATTGATTTTCTATTTTTAGTATCTCAGGATTCAGGAACTGCCCATTAAAGTAGGTTAAAGTGTAATAGGATATTCAAGTTATGATTTACAATCAAAGCCATAACAATCCATAAATACATAAAGTGCCATAACCATAAAGTGTCATAATCAAGCCATAACAATCTATAAATACCATAACAAGTGCTTCATAATTATATTTAAAGCTTATAAGCTGGTAAATATGAAGCATGTCCAGGAAGTTATGTTTTGTTTTTCCAAACCTGCAGCGCTACTGATGTCCTCTGAGCATGTGCACCAATCTTCTTTGTCCCTTGCTTTTCCACTGATATCAATGGTTGCTCTTTTCAATTTGTTGTGGTCTCTAAAAATGTTTAAGACAATTGAAAAACCTGCGAACTCTTGAGATCCAGTCCATAATTCCTGTTTGAAATGCAAGGAGCATGAAGCCTGCTGAAATTTATCATCAAATTACTGAGATTTATCATGAAAGTGCAATGAGCAAACATTGAATAAAGGATGTATGAATGTGCATGGCAAAGCATGGAGCGAGAGACCTTCTGTTATCAGTGACTATTTGTTAAGGGAAGTTGATAAAAAGCTTTGAGGAAACAGATGCTTTACACTGTTAGTGCTGTCTGATATTTCTAGAACTGATTTATAAAAAATTGTTTCCCACTGCTTAGGTTACCATAAGTTGTGTGTCCAGTGGGTACCAAAAATGCTTACAAATGTCCACAAAAACCAAGCAACACGATAGTGCTTTGATATTTCTTACTTGGTACAGTGATGAAGGAGAGACATTTGTAAGCCAGCTAGTTTACTGCTGATAAAACTTGGGTTTATCATGTAACTCCAGAATCAAAACAACAGTTGATAGAGTGGAGACACATAAAATCTCCTAAAAGGCAAAAATTCAAAACATCGGTGTCAACCCAAAATATCACATGCATTGTGTTTTGGGACATAAAATGAATTATGTTTGTTAAATTTCTTCCTGAGGTGAAGCTGTCAATACTGTCAGACTATGAAAAGACTTCGGCATGCAATTCCAAACAGAGATGAATCCTTAGTCAAGGAATTGTCTTGCTTTATAGCAAGGTTCGACTCCATGCTATTCAAAAGCAAACTGAGGAATTTAACCCTCTGATCGTTATGACCGGCTTTATCCAGTCATCGGAAGTTTTGCTACTTGCCATGTATTAGCTTATAATTCAAGATATTTTACTTTCTTACTTTCTTTGATAATGTAAATATCATCTTAATGAATGTAAGTTTATGAAAATATAGACTAAAATAAGTAATTATACAAACTCAATTAATAAAATGCTGTTTAACCCCTTCGCGCCGACTGTCACGTCTACGTGCCAGCAACGAACACACTCACCTCCCGGCCGACACGCAGGCGTGACAGAGCATTTTCCCGTTTACTACCGACTGTCACGTATTTGTGCCAGTGTCCTGGAACGTTTTTCAAACTATAATTTCTGCCACAAAGATGGCACTGTATGTCCATATGGTTTCAGGTACATGTACATTAGACCTTCTACTCGAAATGAGAGAAGCATGACTCACATACACGTGTTTTTGATTATATAAACAAACGGGGAACTAAACGTTTCCGAATGGCGTGATTTATTACGTCTCTTTAAATCGCACTTTATTCGCACGTGGTAGTTGTTTATTGTAAGTAGAAGTTTTATATGCTCTAAAGCGTTGAGTATTTTGGTTTGCAGTTCTGTTTTTAGAAAATAATTAGATCTTGTTAGACGTGAATTCTTTCTGTTTTTACCGTTGCAATGTCGAAGTGTTGAAAATGTTTAACGGAGCACGAAACAGCAGAAATGATGCAAAATATTTCAGATATTGATTCTGAAATTCTGATATTCTGATATTGATTCTGAAAGAATAACTGAAAGACATTTTCCAAAACTTTGTTCAGAAGAGACTGACAAGAAAATGAGACAACGATGCTTCGTTTGTTCACATTCCCGGAAAAATTCTCCAAAACAGCAAATGAGTTATTACGAGTGCAAGGAATGTAACGTAGGACTGTGTGTAGATCCCTGTTTTCAAATTTTTCATACGAAAAGAGAATTTTAAGTACTATATTTAGTTTTCAGATGTATAATGTTAAAAGTCATAAAATGGTGAGTAATTAAAATAAAATGTGTAAAATATGCATTTAAACAAGAAATAAGGTAATTAAAGTATATATATATATATAAATATCTATAAAGCATAAGCCGTTTAAATACTCTATAGAGCATTATTAAACAATGCGTTGATACTTCTGAAATTTCATGGATTTGGGCTTAGTAGCTAAAAAGCTCCTGGCCCTGGAGAGACGCTCGCGTAAGACACTGCTGGCCTCCGCGATAAGCGCGCGTTTTCGCTACCCGGCTCGAAGGGGTTAAATACCGGTCTTCAGGACGGATCTAAAATCCTATGCCGCTCAGAGGGTTAATTGGCATTTGTTTGATCATCCTTCTACAGCCCAGACCTGGCACTGTCTGAGTGTTATTTATTTCTGTATCTGAAACATCACCTTGGAGATTAGTGCTTTCAAAATGAGGACGACACAAAAAACACTGCAGCTGTCAAATCAAAAATAAAAGGACAGGAATGCTAAGTCAAGAATGTTCCCTTACAAGAAGCGGCACCTTGGAGGTTAGCACTTTCAAAACAAGTATGATGCGGAAAACATTGTGAATATATGGCTGTCAATTCAATAAAAAGGAAAGGAATGCTTGGTCAAGGACTTCTCTTATTTCATGACAGTGCTTGGTCCCATGCTGCTGGTGTCACTCGAAGGCAAAATGAGGAATTCGGCTGGTAGGGGTTTGAACATCCTCCCTACAGCCCAGACCTACCACTGTCTGACTACCCTTATTCTCACACATGAAGCGTCACCTTGAAGGTTAGCATTTTTCAAAGCAAGGGAATGCTGTGAAGATATGGCTGTCATCACCAATGTGGGTAAGTTGGTCATCCGCTATGACAAATATCTCAGCTTTGATGGAAAATATGTTAAAAAATAACTCAATTGCCTTTCATGTAAGAATAAAATTGGCTTAAAAGCATTTATGGTCTTTCCTTTTATACAACAGAACAAACTTCCTGGATGCACCTTGTATAAACCTGTCCAGTCTTTCTTATCGCTTTATCTCTTTCATAATGATAAATATACTAAGGGATGTTAGCATAAAATTTGATGCTGATTGGTATTGTTCATGACTGGGAAAAAGAGATAACAGAGATTAAGATTGCAAGTACATTATAACGTTGCGCGCCTCTAACTAGCACGCAACCAAGAGGTGACTGTGAAAGCTTGTATAAACCACAGAGTCTTATAAAGGGTTTAAGTCCCTTTTTATTCAACGTACTAATTTACAATTGCGTTCTCTTGACGCTTACAAACGGTGCCAACTCGGCAGTCAAAAATAAAAATAAAACCTGAAAGAAATTAAAGACAATATTCTAACTACGAGGCTCTCTCAAATAACTAACTCACCGCGTTTTACAATACGGCTGCTAATTCAGCAGACTTGAAGCTCACTGGAACATTGCAAATACTTCCCGCCAAGCAATAGGCCGCAACGCGGGGTTTTTCAAATCTCTATAACTACCCTCCGCGCTCGCTAAGTAAGAATAACTCTCCCTCACCGAACTTGTTTCCTTCTATTTAAATCATACTACTTCCGCTGATAATTTGAATGCTTGCGCGTTCTACTCAAATTTACATATTCTGGCATTGGCAGTTCCAGGGGAAAGTAAGGATTGACAGGAAAGATAGTTTAAACTTAAAATAAATGTTAGTTAAAATAAATATAAACCCTACAACATGATAAGAAATTACACAAATAGTGAAACAGCTTGCTTATTGCTTGTGAATTAAATTTAATAAATCTCCACCTGAATATTTCTCAGACATTAAGAGATAAGAGGTTTTGTCATTCCTGGATAATGCTAGGCTTCAAATTGCAGCTTTTAGAAAAGGTCATATTCCCTTACCCATGAAATACAGATCTGATACTTTCATGGAACCTGTAGAAATACATACAACATCTGTGTCTCAACAAGCAGATGATAAGAGCATATATAATATGGGCTATTGCTTATACAAGAATAAGAAAAGCCTGTATTGAATTCAGATCAACAAAAGAGCTAAACATAATTTCTCTTTATCAGAAACTGAATGACAAAAGTTGGTTTGATCTCATGAGATATCCTTTCTAATCCTATGCAGAGTTAACTGCCAGTCAAATGAAGGATTAATCTAAAACTGTGAAGCCACTGTTTAACGACACAGTAGGTGATTGGCTATTATATATTTATTTTATTGTGTTAAGAATATTTTTAAAAATATATTGATACAGTTTTATTAAACCCTAGCCTAAAAAATATTGAGCATGGTTGAAAAATATTTCCCACACCAATAAGTGACCTGCAATACTGACAGAATACAAAAATATTTACAAAATTTGGTAAATGACCTTGAAATGTGCACTAATATTTAACTGAATTATGTGATATGTTTGCTTATTTATGTGTATTTCTTTCTGTTTGAGGTAGTTTTTATCTCAGTGTATGTGTTTATGGTTAAATTATTATGTTTCTAATGTGTAAATGTATTCCACAGTAATTAAGATTATGTTCTTAATGATATAATAAATGTTGCATTTTTTACAGAAAGGTGAAATTGTCAGAAAGTAACAAAGAGTGAGGCATCATGAAACATTTAAATGTATATATAACACATGTTTATTTAAACAATACAAAGAGTACTTCACAATCACAAATAATAAAAACCAAAACTTTATACCTAAGTTTGAAATATTCATTTCCAATATCGAGCATTATTTTCCATTTCTGAAAGAAAATTTAATTGCTTTTACTCATTTCAATATGGATAACTGAATACATCTAACAGTAATTAACAATTTTCATAGAACTAGTACAAAACTTCTCAAAATGGTGCTTTACTGACCATTTCCACTAAATCTCAGCATACTGCAAAATTAACAGGTTATGATAATTTGACTTCGCATATGTACTTAGGTATAGATCTCAACAACTGGTGCAGTAATTACAGTTATTACGAATGCCTTACTTTGAAACAGCTAAGTTTAATATTAGAATTTTTTTCCTTGATGATTCTTTGTTTAACTGCTAATAATTGTATATTAATAAAATATTGGATCAAATTAATATTTGCTTAGCTTTCTCTAATGGATATCAAATTCATTAATAAAATACTTTAAAAAACAACAGAATACAAAGTAGGGGTCTGTTCTTAAACTAGGATGAATGGGAAAATTATGAATTTTAGATTATTGTACAATGATATTGATAAATATCCCAAATATATTAATACAGCAACAGCAGGAGAAAAATAAAGTATTAGTTCAAAGTTCTGTGAGATATGAATTTTTTAAAAAATTATTTGAGCAAATTATAAGTTATAAACTCATTGTAATAGTTGAATCATTATAAATGTACATCAGTTAATATTGTGTACTTATACAGTTTAGATAATACTTTTAATTTGCTAAAATTAAATGTTCTGAATCAGCATAGTTTTTACTACAGCTATCAATATTAAAAGTCTGGTTTTCTAAATCAGTCACAATCTTAATAATAATGATATAGAGAATGAACAATATACACTATATTGCAAAACAATATATGCATCCAAAAAGAATTCAGGCATAACTTCAAAACTCGGCAGCAGTATAGTGTTTGAGTAAATCAACAGATGATCAAAAACTTGGGCAAAAAGAGCATTTTATTTACATGTAGCAATATAAAGAATGTGAAAACCAGTAGGTGGTAAAGTCATCCTAGGCAGCTATACAAGTCAATACTTGGTTGGGCATGGAGTCTATTAAGTTGCCAGTATCACTCTGTGGTAGATTGTGCCACAAATGGAGCAACTGGTCAGCAAGTTGATGTAATTGTACACATCTGAATTTGCCTGCCCAACATGTCCTAAACATACTCAATAGGTGACAGGTCTGGAGACCTAGAAGACCCGTCGAGACCATTAACATGTCAAAGACATTGTTTCTGTTGGAAAACAGAACCTGGATGACCTGCTAGCATGGGCAGCATGATTACCTGCAAAATATCATCAATGTACCTTCAAATAGTCTGAGTATTTCGCAGCATGCTTAATGGTAAACAAGCTGTCCCATTTGATTGCTCACCAGACTGTCACACCCTGTGTTCTGACTATGTGCTGCTTGGTAAGACATGTTTGCAGTAGTCATCAGCATTGAGAGAAAAGCATGATTTGTTGCTGAAGATCACAATTCATTATGCATTGGCAAATGATGTTGAACTGATGATAATGCAACTGTTGGTGCAGGCATCGCAGCTTTTCCGATTGTTTGATTACCTTGTGAATCGGTAGCCCGGGTACGTCCTGAGCCACTGATTCCAATGGACTATGACAATATCGCTTTGGCCAATCCACCTGTTTGACAAACCGGCCTGCGACAGTCTGACAACTGTTCGTAATGCCGTCGAGTACATCATAAACACATCTTTCATTACAGTGTCATGTATCCAAGTCACCAGCCCCTTTACATTCTACCAGCTGTGAACTTCAGACATTACACAATGCTGACTGGTGCAGCAAGTTTAATCATTTACACAACTCGCCAAACCACATTTGCATGCCATGTTTAATAGTTGTGGCTCAACTTTTTCTTGGTGAATAGATTTTTTTACAATAGAATGTATTAAAATACTAAATCTAAGATATTGTATATAAAATATTAGTGCCAGTTTCCGATATTTCCTTAATTATAAAATATAAATATTTCTATCAATAATTGAAATAGAATTAATTCCCAAAATTATTCTATAATTCCTTAATTGTATAACTCCCATTATAATGACATCCAAATCTATGTTTACTTTTTATGTACAGTTCTTGGCTGCAGTATTTGTGCACTTGCTTTTAAAGCATTTTCTTGTCCTAAAGACTTTCCCATATTAACTCTGCAAGATATTGCATATCATTCTTTCTTTGAGACAGTAGCTAAAATATTATCTTTTTTACTTGTATTCTTTATACTATGGATATCACAATAGAAAAATAAAATGCCATACAAAATCTTCATGGCATGGAAAAGCAAAGTTCATATACTGATAACAAGTGAGCCTTGAACTCCCAAACCTTCGCTTCATTGCCCTATGTTGTAATTCACCAAGTTATTCATTTTTAGATTGAATGCATAGTTTATCAAGGGACTACAAGGCTTTTTGCAGCTTGGTGCAAAATTTGTACCTCCAAAATTCTACTGTTCTTTGTATGTCTAAATTCTAAAAATTTTGTCATCCCTAAATTCTGCCACTTAGTAGGGTCCTGCATTTTATTCTTTATAAATGATGCTGTATATTTAAATCTGTGATATATACATTGTTTCTATACTGGGTCATGGAAAATATTCCTAGATCTATAGTAATCAATGTTGGTTCTTCTGTCCAAGACTAAAATAATTGCAGCATTTTTACAAATGGTATTCTAGAATTGGTTGAACCAGTTTCATATATGTTTTTCTTCTACTTGCAGCTTTTCATGTTGCATCTCCATGCACTTTCTTTGACAAATAGTTTCATTCTATGATAATTTCTGCATATTCAAATGTGAAGCAAAATGTCTCTTTTTTAGAAGAAAGGTACAGTTTCTTCATCAATTGTCGATAAATAAAAAATTGTTAGCATATTTTGAAAAAAAGGTATTAACTCATGCTTATTAACAGCTCTCAAACAGCCAACAGGTCGTGACACAGCTGGCTATTTGGTGAAACACTTTAGTGATTTATTAGTAATCTTAGAAGGCATTTAAAAATGAACATCATAAAGTTATATATAGGAAGCACAAATTTTTTTTAGATACCTTAATTAAAATATCAAAATATGTATTGAAATTCTGTTGATACATTGCTGCATAATTGAAGTGTTCCTTTATTTTTCATACCATCAAATACCATATATTATTACTCTTAATTATTTAGCATGATTAAGAAGCCCAATTTACACTACCCTGCTTGAAATTAGATTTCTTACAGTTATGAGGAGAGAGGAAGCATGTTGCTATTTAATGCTTCTTGTGTACATGATTTAAACAATTTTTATCAAGTTTTAGTAGTCATATTTATTTTAAGAGATTTAAAAAACTGTATCCTTGGGTAAAAAAAAGCCTTTTGTATTCGTTATTTCTCTCAATGTGTATTACAAATCATCAACTTTCACTTCAAGTATGGGTCTGGTAGTGTATAGTTAAACCAGCATTTTTAAAAAATTTTTTCCAGATTTTTGTCCAGAATGATTACATTTGTTCTTATATAATCCATTGTAAGTATGAAATGTTTTATTACAAAGAGTACATGAGTAAAAATTATCATTAGGTATGTCTTCTTTAAAAACAATAGGTAGGTCTTTTTTATAAATAATACAAACATCTTTATCAACAATAGATTTTACATCCATATGAATGCTAGGCATATCTACAGCAATAGAATATTGGGGTTCAGTATGATAGAGATAATGTTTAGTTAAAATACTGCTAGTATTAAACTTCTTTTTACATATTTTGCACTCATAGAGTTTTTCTCCTGTGTGAAGACGGGGATGTTGAGTAAATGCACTTTTTCAATAAACGATTTTCCACATATATGACATGAAAAAGCTTTTTTACTACCAAGTTTAAGTTTATGCTTGTATAATGCACTTTGAGTACACACAGATATATTGTGAATGGTACATAAAAGTGGTTTTTCAATAATGGGAATTTCTTTTTTACGACAAAGATAATGTTTATTCAATTGATTTTTTTGAGTGAATCTTTTTTCACAAATTTCACACTGATAAGGCTTTATCATGAATAAGATAATGTTGATCAAGTGTATTTTTCACCACAAATGCTTTCCTGCATAGATCACACAAATAAGGTCTCACACCAGAATGTGCCAATTTGTGTCTATATAATCCACTTTGGGAGATTAAAGTTTTATTGCAAATGCCGCACAAAAAGACATTTTGCTGACTGGCTTATCATTTTTATGACACAAATAATGTGTTTCCACTAATAAATCCCTTTTCACACTGACAAAGTTGTAGCTAGGGTTTTCAGCGCCCAGGGACAACTGAAGATTTCACGCCCCCTAATGCTTGCCAAGGATGGAAAACATTTAATTCTAAAATGTCGTAACATCAGTTTGGCATCCCTTGGATTCTGCACCCGGGGACAGATGCCTCCCCTCTAGCGACGCCCCTGCACACTGATATGGTTTTTCACCAGTTTGAACACGGTAATGAATAAAAAGGTTACATTTACATATAAAAGCTTTCACACACAGTTTCATCCCAGAATGAACTAGGTTATGCTGTTGTAGTCCAGCTTTAGAAGAAAATAATTTATTACAAAGAAAAAAGCTGAAATTAATTTTTGCAGATATTTTTTTAATGAGATAATAGATGCCGATCTAACGTAAGTTTTCGGCTGAATACGTTTTTACACATTTCACAAGGATATTGTTTTTCACCAGTATGAATAAAGTAATGTGTAGTAAGACTGCTTTTGCAGCCTACAGTTTTGCCACATAACTCACATACGTAATGTTTCTCCGGAAAGTGAGCATTGTGATGAGAATACAATACAGCTTTAGTATAACACTTTTTATGACAAATATACCATTTTTTCTTGCTATTATCTGAATCATTGCACTTATTTTCGGTTAAAAACTAAACTCAGTGGCGCAAACAGCCCTGAAATCTGCTTTCTTGACCATGGGCCCTATGGTGCTTAAGCATATGCCATGGACAAGTGGTCAGCTTATCACAGAACCCCCCCCCATTGTTTAGTCCTTAAGTGAACTTGGTACTCATTTTATTGACCCAAGGGATGAAAGGCCCAGTTTGGGGTTCGAACCCGGTGGGTGCTGCAGCGCGATGCGCTAGCCACTGCGATGCCGGGCCTTTTTATTTTCATTTAATTCAGTCGAATTCACATTGAAAAGATCCACCATGCTGGCCTCACGTTGAAAAAAAAATATTAAATAATATAAAGTATGAAAAAGATATTTAAGATGTATTTTCACTGAAACTTCTAATGCAAAGGATATGAGTCACAAAATCATTAAAAATTTATCTTTTAAATGTCGGTGTGTGGATGCACACATTTCTTAAATACTTTAATACGCCGGCACCAGTCACTTAATTAAGCTAACTACCGTAGACGGCGGAAAAAACCGCTTTGTATATTTATTTTTGAACTCTTCTCCCGCTAGTCATAAATCAAGCAGAATGACAGATAGAGCTGGAGCAAACCGCATGTATTCGTTACCGAGTAACGGGTACATCGGTTGACTCGAAGTACCGATTCGGTACTCACAAATCAATTTCGTTACTCGCATCCATTTCGTTACTCATACGATGCGAGTAGGAATGATGCGGTTGCTGTTCGAATACGAATGATGAGGTTGCTAACAATACCTGTGCGTCACAATGCGCGCATATTTTTTTTATTGATAATTTCGTACTTTTTTGTGTAATTCATCGGGTAAACTCTTTATTTATATTATGTGTTTGTATTTTAGTTGAAATATTATTTAGTTGATGATATTTAATGAGAGCCATTTTGACAGCGTGAAGCGTTATTTGTACTCGCTTAATTACATTAAGATTTATAGTGCATATTAGTTTGTAATTTGAAAATTTGGATAATTTAAATAATTATTGATTTCTCTTGAGGGGTGCCATTGGGATATTTTTATTGATTTGAAATATTTATATACTGCACTTAGGTATGTTTATATAAGAATATGTAGGTCAATATACGTTCTTTACTTACTTGTACGAAGTAAAAAGGAAGTAAAGTACTGTAATCGCGAAAAAATATGGGCATCATATTCTACGGAAATCCATTTTTGACATTACAGAATCCATGTGGATAATGTTTTGGGGTGGACGTATGTACGTACGGACACAATGAAGGGACTCTTTCTTCCAAAACGATTGCTAAGTAGGATTAAAGGGATGATTCTAAGCTGATACTTAAAAGGGATTTTTTTTATGACGTGTAGTAGTATGTATACATTTCTAACTCCAAAATGATTACTTGTAAACGTTGAAAATTTGTATATGGGACCGCTGTAAACATCTGATGTGCCACCACCCATTTTATTGCAATCGCCGATATATCAAGAGTAAATATATATATTAAAAAATTATAATTAAATGCAAAAGTCTCTATATATATATATATATATATATAGGAATATAGGAATAGAGTCTATATATCATATATAAATTGATCATCATCTCCTTATATGGCTTTTATTTTCGCAATCGTTGGCTGCAGTAGGTTTAATTTTTAAAATTAGAAATGAGGAGCCTACGGAAGGCTATCAGGAAAGATGAAAATAAATAAAAAAATTAAATAAAAAAATCTGAAAGGTTTAGATTTTAAATTATGTCCAAAGAGGCCTTTTTTTAACGTTTTGCGTGCTAACCTTTGTTATTTAAATATCATGTTCCGTACTCAAACCATAAATTCGTTCAACAGCAATATTGCAAAATAATTTTAAAATGAACATATCTTTAGAATTTCCGATACACAGTCTCGCGCGCTGGAGATAAAAATATTTTTTTTCGTACATTGTTGCCACTATTCACTTTGAAATCTCTAAGTTTGTTAATCAAAAATTCTTTAATGTCTGACAAAATATATGAAATAGATAGTAAAACAAATTCCAATTCATTAGAGCTTCCAGATGCCCATATTCGGTGAAGGATTACGTTATCCAAAATTTGACGGTTCTAAGTACCGTTGTTTTATCACAATGCGAGTAACATACATACATTTCTGCATGTTCTTCGTTATTCAATTTATTTAAATATAATACAGGGCTGTAATATTTGGTGGCTATAGTTTGTAAGGTGAATCAATGCAGAAAGTGAATGGACGCAAACTGCCAAAACGAAATTAGTAGCCCTTCTGAGCTAATGCCCTTTGGGCTAAAATGAAATTACACAAAATGATTTTTTTTTATTTATCCATGTTACTTACATTTGCAGAATAAAAGAAAGGAAAATCTGAAAAATTTCAGATTTTAAATTATGTCCAAAGGAGCATTTTTTTTAACATTTTGTCTGTTATCTTTATTTATTAAATATCATTTTCTTCGCACTCAAGCCGTAAAATTCAGTTCAAGAGCAATATCGCAAATTGGTTTTAAATTGAGCACATATTTAGAATTTCCGATAAACAGTTTTTTCTGTACAACGTTGCCGCTACTTGCTTTTAAATCGTTGAGTTTGTTAATCAAAAATTCGTTAAAGTTTTACCAAAATATGAAACGATAATAAAACAAATTCCAATTTGCACTTCTAGATGCCATATTCTCAGGAGGATTACGTTATTCAAATTGATTTCTTAGGTACCTGTTTTACTAGCGAGGAAACTTTAATGCACATTCTTCATTATTAATTTCTTTAAAATATACAGGGTGATAATACTTGTGTTTGGTGGCAACAATTTTAAAAGTGAAACAACGTAGTGAATTAACGCAAATACCAAAAACGAAATGAAAGTCCTTCTGGGAAATTTGCCTCTTTGGACTAATAAATAATAATTAAAAAAATCTGAAAAGTTTCAGATTTATATTACGTCCAAAGAGGGTTTTTTGAAAATTGGGTCACAATATCGCAAATAATTTTAAAATGAGCATATCTTATATAGGTATTCTCCCGCTTTCTTGGCATGCCTTCGTTAATGCAGTGGTCGCACTCTCGGCGTGTATCGAGAGGTCCGTAGATACGAGTCCCGGCGAAGGCATGCTCATTTTTCATCTCGCTTCGAAACAACCTGATGTCTATACATGGCGCCCGAATAAAAAAGATGGTAGATGATGATTGGTTGCGTGAATAACCTGGATTGTTCATTCAGTCGTCTTGCCGTTAATTAAATTTGACTCCATTCATAACACGTGAGAAAAAATATTTTAAATAAAAATTCGTTTTCTTGCTTAAGAAAGCTAACTTTATTTCTTACACACTTAAGGAAATCAAAACATTATTCCAAGCTTTCTTACTGTTGCCAAAATGAAAAAAAAAAATATCTGTCTAAAATGGAAACACAACGGCTGATGAACGTCGTTACCAAATAAAAATCATGGAGCTCACAACAATTGATTCTCCACCACCCATGATTTGGCAAATGGGTCGATAATCCCCAGTCGCCCTTTAAAAGGGTTGAGAATATAAGGTATTTCTCCCTCCTTTTAGCAGCCTTCGTATATATATAGTGGTCAGGATGCTCGGCGCGTATTCGGAGGAGGTGGGGGTAATACGATTCCGGCGAGGATATGCTTATTTTTCATCTCTTAATCGAAGTAACTAAGTTCTACATGTTTAGAATTTCGATACAAAGTCTCGCGCGCCGCTGGAGTTTTTTTTTTTTTTTTTTTTTTTTTTTTTTTTTTTTTTTTTACCCGTAACAGTATTTGCCGTTGCCTCACTTTGAAATCGTTAGTTGTTAATAAAAAATTCTTTGAAGTGTTACAAAATACGAATGGGCTAATAAAACGAATTTCGATCAAACTAGGAGCTTCCAAATGCCTATATTCTATGGAAAATTATATATCCAAATTTTGATGGCGCAGGTACCGTGTTTTATCACAATGCGAGGAACATACACGCATTCATGTAGATTCTCATTATATAATTCTTTAAATATAAGACAGAGCGATAATATATGGGGCAAGATTTGAAAAGTGATGCACCTTTTAACGTTTCCAACGCAAAATCCAAAACGAAATTAATAGTCTTTCAGAGCAAACTGTCCCTTTGATCTTAAAAAAAATTTAAAATCTGAAAGGTTTCAAATATTAAATCCGTAAAGGGGCCTTTTTTTTTTAAGTTTTGGTGTTGTCATCTTTTATTAAATATCATGTTCTTCGCACTTAAACCATAAAATTCAGTTACAGTAATATCGCCCAAATAATTTTAAAATGAGAATATCTTTAGAATTCTGATACACAGTTTCGCGCGCTGGTGATAAAAAGGTCCCCCCCCCCGTAGAATATTGCCATGCTAGCTTTTTAAATCTTTGGTTTGTTAATAATCAAAAATTCGTTAATTTTTACAAAATATGAAATAGAAAAATAAAAGAACTTCCAAATTCCAAAATTTGGGGCCCAAGCGGCCGAGCGGTAAGACGCTGAACACTGGTAGTTCGTTTGAGGTTCGGATCCTGCGAATGGGTGGCTGCATGCATGTTTTCGTGGTTTCCCCCATGTGTAACGTGTATACGAGCCAGTTCCCTTAGAAAGCCCTAAAGAAGGCATCGCTCCCTTTAGGCAGATACTCGTGGAATTGCCATAATTAAATAATCCAATCCAAATTTGGGCTTCCAGATGCCCATATTCGGGTGGAGACGTACTTATTCAAAATCGGATGGCTCTAGGTACCGTTGTTTTAACACAATGCGAAACATACATATATGGTACATGTGGCAAAATGATTTCGAAAAAGAGAATTTTGATTTTGAATTTTTTCAAAAAGAGACTCATATCATTTCCAAAATAATTTTAAATCTGCTGTGTGAAATAAAATGTAATAGAGAATATTCTTTGGATTTTTTATTGTAATTATAGGATTTATTATTATTACGTGTGTGTGTGTGTGCTGTCTCAAAGTAAATATTTCAGTTATGTAAATAAAGGTATAAGAAACAATTAAGCTTACATAACAGTTAATTGCGAAAGAAATATTAGAGCCATAAATCTGTCTTAATATAAAGGTACACTTTTTTAATTGACATAAATACATTATTCCATTATCTTGTAGAGACATTAGGATTTTTTGAAAGCAAGAGAGATTGAAAAATTAGAAACCGCTTTCTCTGGGAATGGAACCACGGACCTATGGAATACCGATCAGCGTGCAGAACCATACACAACGAATACAGCTAGGAAAGGCGGGAGGAAATACCTTATATCTATTAGAAAATATTTATTAAAATATCTATTAACGTGTGGTAGTGGTGTTTAATTATGGGAAAAGCACACCAGGGCTATCTGCCTAAGAGGAGGGATGCCTTTCGTGGAGGACTTTCTAAGGGAAATTGGCTCGTATACCCGTTACACATGGGGAAAAACCACGAAAACACCCCATGCAGCCATCCCCGTTCGCGGGATTCGAACCTCGGACCGAACTACCAGTGTTCAGCGAACTTTACCGCTCGGCCGCTGGGGGCTATCTATTAACGAATGATCAAGAGAAGAGGACATCTATAACGACATCAAGAGACATCAAAGTAAAAAAGAGGTCACTTTCTAAAAGAGATCTGCATTTTTGAGAAATAAACATACATTGGTAGTGAAACATCACCTTTTTTAAGATCATCACATGAATTTTTAAAAGCATGAAGAGTTGATTTAAAGACAACCCATTACTTTAATAAAGAATGTAACATGAATATTAATTGCACATTTTTTTTTTTTTTTTTGTGTGTGTGTGTTGTGTGCGTGCATGTCAAAAAGTGATACCGGGTTCTGCTGCTGCTTTAGAAATGCGTGATGATTAATTAAAAAAAATGGATACTATATTAAAAAATGGTATATATTCACTACACACCTTTGAACACGTCTGAAATTCATTATTCTGCTCAGCATAATTTGTTTGCGTTAAAATTAAATAGTATTAGAAATGAAAGCTAAGTCAAGTAGAAAAAACAGTTATCTCCTGGAAACCATTTAATTAAGTAAACAGGCGTCGCCTTATTGTAAAGTGACACCTGTTTTTCGAACAGCCGATAGATTGAATTGGATTATTTTAATTATGGCAAAGCACACGAGGGCTATCTGCCTAAATGGAGGGATACCTTCCGGAGGACGGAAAGAGGGAATTGGGGAGAAAGCAGTGGACACAAAAAGCACTTTTTCGAGCTGGGGATTAAACCATACAGGACGAAATGTTATTAAGCCAGTAGTTAAGATGAGATCTGGTATTTTAGTTTATTTAACTATTCATTATAAATTAAGAATTAATTAATTTTTATTATTTTAATTATTACGTATTTTAATAACTAATTTTTATCATTTATTAAAATATGTTATTATTGTATTATTATTTTATTTCCTTCTTATTTTTTTTGCATCTAAGTCATTCCGTAGCTTTTCGAACAACTGATTTTAAAAATTAAGCCTGACACCAATAGAAAATTAAATATTTAATGATATGAGTGTACCACAAAATAATAGCCAAAAGAAAGTGAATATTTCTACCCAAAAATGCGATGCAAAAAAACTCCTGCGGGAATTCAGCCGTTTACGTGATTCAATGCGATGCGACGCTTTATACCTACTAGTCGATTTTTAACGAAAGTAACGAGTAGTAACGTAAAGAAAGTCATTGATATTGAGTAACGAATACATACGGGTACTCAATTTCTCGTTGCTTTTACAGCACTAATGACAGATGCAAGGAGGTTGGGACAGATGTCTCGTTTTGCATCTGCTAAATCTTTCTGCGTGCAGAGCAAAAATAAAGTTTAGGTACGAAAGAAAGAAATATCTAAACTTGCCAGAAATTTCTTGTATTCAGTTCTCACTCATCCTAACAACTGCATCAACTCTCTTAGATTACTATTTGCCAGAGAAAAGCACAAAAATTCATCTGATATTCTCCATCCTTAATATTTTATACTCATACTAGAGCCTTGAATTCACTGATTTAGACCTTCCTTATTTGTCAACTGATGGCGGCCACTGGACTTAACACTTTCGTCTCATTTGGGCCACACTACTCATTTTATTTTATCGATTGTCTTCACCAGTGGCAGAGTAAGAGGAAGCACTGCTTTCTTAAACGCTAATTTACTATATGTTCTTAGTAGTTGTAGCAGGCGGAAAGACAAATTGAAAGGGCAATTTTATTTGCGAGAAAAATAGTGAACGTCCGTTTATAGCAAAATGCCCTTCTGTGCTAAAACTCCTTTTGGGCTAATAACCTTAAAATATTAAATATAAAATTTTCATAATTGTGTATTGTGCTTTATAATGAATGACGTTCGTAACTCTCTTTTCTATTTGAAAAACTTTTATTCTGAAACCGATCCAGATTGCATTGAAATTGTGATCGAACATTTGGCAACAGATAGGGTTATTATTAATTTCCCGTGTTTGTTTTGTCTGTGTACCTGTAAAGATGATGTCAAGGTGTTGATAGTATCTTATCTCTAAATGGATAGTAGTAAAGATGAGAAAAATGCTGTGTAGTTTACAACATCATTGTTAGATAACTTGAAGGTATTTATCAGAGTTTAGTACCGTATTATCTTCTTTCGAGCTTTTGATTTTGAACATGGATGTTGCTCTGATTTTTGGGGGTGGCTCCAAATTAACATATTGTAATTAATTCTATTTCTAAAATAATCTGTTCGTATTTTTTAAAAAGTAGATGATTAAACGGGAGTTTTTTTCTATAACATGAAAATATTTCTCTTTGTTAATGCATCTTTACTTAAATGACACAAGAATTGACACACAGTTAAGAAAGCATGCAATTTTGGTAAAATAAAGTGATTTCTGAGAGCACTTCGAGCTTGGGGTTTGATTTTAATTTTTATCCTTTAGTTTGCGTATAATTTAATTGGTAAATAAATATTATTAAATTTCACCGCATAAGCTGTAATTGAACGCTTAATTTTTTTTAATTAAGCGTTTTTTTTTTTTTTTTTTTTTTTTTTTTTTTAATATTGCATGTTATCTCATTTTAAATATACATTTGTGTATTATGAATTAAGCGACTCAGTTCTAAATTCTTTGTTTCTTATGTATGCCAATTAAAGCAACTAAATTCTTTATTCTTTGTGTATGCCATTGAGGTAGTTTATTTAATTCATTAGCAGAATTAATTTCGATTAGCTTCACCAGCTGTAATATCTCTGAAATGTCAAAGTATATTTAAATAAAACTAACGTAAAATTTTGAAACTGGGTTTTCTTTTAGAATTTGTGTGAAATAAAATTATGAAAAGTGTAGCATGTTCACTTCGAAAATGGAAAAGCAAGTGAGTGGAACTTCGAAAATGGAAAATGTAAAAAAATACTTTTATTTGCTTCAAAATGATCATTTCATGTTATGCAGAAGTGTGGGCAGCAGTTTGCAACATAATAATTAATTTGCAAATAATGTTTTTATTTGTTTATAAATGAAAGCAATAACAAACACAGCAGAAAAAATAATGACTATAATTAAAACATGCTAACATGGATTTTATAAGTTCTTATAACGATTGAACTTTACCATGTACTTATTTAAATTACGTCCAAGTTTAGAGTGCTTGTATTATTTTTATATGACTGTTACCATATGGTTATCTACATATGGACTATGACTGTATCTCAGGGCTTAATTGCTAAGATTAGAAGTACCGGAGCCCTATGGAAGTCATCAGAGAGGAACAAGAGTAAATAAATAAATAAAATGACTATTAAACACCTTAATAAATTTAAAATTAAATAGTTAATTATCAAATTAATTAATAGATATTAATTAATGTTTATAAATGTTATTTAATCAATAATTATTATATAATTAATTATTATTTCATTGATAATTATTAGGTAATTAATTATTATTTATTGAAATAATTAAAGATTGAAGTAATTAAAATTAAATAAAATGTAAAGAGATGAATTGCAATTTAATACGCTATTTTTAATATAATTTTATTGTTAAAATAAAATTTTTGAGCTAACATTTCTACTGAAATTGTTATTCAATTACATAAAAGAAGTGCCTGCAGTCTTCTTATTCAGGGCTCCGGTGCTTTCCGGCTAAAATTATGATTTATTACAAAAACTAAGAAGTGCCAGAGCAGATCCGGTGGGTTCTGGCACAATTTAAGTTCTGATCGTAGGGGTGGGGGGGAGTTCTTTTATCATCACAAAAATTAAATATACTTAAAGTATAGCTGATGAAAATTCCAGGGCGAAACAGAATGAGGGTATGAGTGGGTGGAAACAAAAAATGAGGGGAATCTTGGTGAGAGAGAATGCTCTCTTTGACTGCAGCTCTCTGTTGATATAATTATAGCCATCAAGCAGATGGGCGTCAGGGGTAAAAAGAATCGGACTCCTAAATGTAGAGTTGCTGGTTACACTTCCCCCTCATTAGTGGATACTGTGGGAAGACGATGTATAGGACTTGCTTGAGCAGTTTATCTCAGTATTTCACTCTTATTGTACTCGCTGTCACTTAACACACATTTAAGAACACAAATTTTCATGCGGGGATAACTAACTGTAAGCATCGGTAACAATACACTAGATACAGTGGCATGGCGAGAAATTTAGGCGTTCTTAAACAAACTCCCCCAAATTTATTGATTTTCTTAACCTTCCAGCGGGCACGCCTTCTGCACCAACAAGAAAGGTCACGCGTATTTCTTAGATACGCTATTATAAAAAATAAATTTTCCAGAGCAAAAATATTAAAATTAGCTTGTAAATAGTTAAATGTTAATAAGTACAATTGAGTTAAACAATATAACTTTAAATTAAGGAAAATAAAATAAATAAGAAAAAAAAAAAAAAAAAAAAAAAAAAAAACAATATAAAATGGACTAAAGTCTTATCAAACTAACTTGAAAGTAAAACAAAATTAAACTGCCAATATTTCAATTGAACTTTTGAATTTTTTAATCAGTAAGTGAAAAAACACATTAAATATTACATAACAAATCAATTCATAGTCACTTCATTGCATCGGTGCAGTCTGAACAAATATGTTTACAGTGCTCTAGACAAACGAATTTTAAACAAATCTCACAGCTGAACCTCGTAATTCCAGTATGCTTGTCATTTTGGCAGGGTCTGCATCTTTTTTTTCCTGAAGTCATTTCTTCAACAACAGCTAATTCTGCTTTTCGTTTCAACAATTTAAATTTCAGCTCACTTTGAAGAGAGTTAGGGATTCTTCTTTCGTTTTCCTTCACAAGAGCATTTGCTAGCTTTCACAGATATTATCTGCTAAGTAATTTTTCACTATTATTCGTTGAATGAATTATGTAGCTGTTGATTGCTGCTATATTCAGCATAGAGAAGAAAACTACAAGAGTCCACACCTCCTTTGGTACAATTGTAAAATGTGATAATCTCAGGCTTTTTTTGGTCTTGGGTATTTTCATCTATTGCTACGTCATCATGAAGATTTGAAATCAATATGACGTTTCTATAACGTTTGGGTACATAGGAGAGAAGTGTCATATTTTTCTAAATCCAAAAAGACTCGTATTGGGTTCCCAAGTTTTCGCCAGTTTGAACTGATCCGGAATTTGAGGTTTATTGTTTTTCAAAGTACCTACAAATGACAATTTTTTTCATCTATTTCTCGTACTAACTCAAAACTTGAAAACCAGTTGTCTGCGGTTACATTTCTTCCAGTGTTATCAATAGGTTCTGTCAACCTTTTTACATCTTGTGGTTTGTTGCTTACGTAAAAAGACAATCTGGCTGCGCTCCAGCATAAATGTCCATATTGTATGTGTAAAACATACGAGCGTCTACCATGGCATAAATTTTTATGCCATATTTGTTCGGTTTTTTTGGGAATGTATTGAATGACACCACATCTTCCTCAAAATCCTTCTAATTTCTCATCGGTTGTGACATTCTCCCCAAGTGAATAGCACTTCTGGCAATTAGAGACAAACTTTTCAAAAATGTTTCTTATTGGAGCCAATTTTATTTTCTCTTCGTTCTGCTCTTGTGTTTATGTCATCAAATCGTAAAGCTCGTAGTAAAAACAAAAATCTCTTCAAGTTCATTACTACTTTAAATTCCTCCATTCTCCACAGTTCCTCAAGATTCCAGAACTCTGTTACCACGATAAATACCAGCTAAGTAAAGTAAGCCCAAAAAAGCTTATTTCTGCCCATTCGTTTCTCTGCTGTCCCCTTATACGAGAATAATTTAGACTTCACAGAAGAAATAAACTTATTCGTATCTTCATCGATGATTTCTATCAAACTATCAGTAAAGAAGCATTTCCATATATCCAAAATATCTGTTAGATATTTAGCTTAACCGATGACTCCAGAAACATGAACACACATGTTACGAGGTGCTCGTTTAGTTTTCTTTTTATGCCATGTCCAAGAATTGATGACTTTTCTGTTTTATGAACTATATACATTTCGGAAGAATTATCATCATTATTTCCCTCTTCAGAATTGCCCTCTGCACTTATCTCCGATTCTGAATCACCTTTTTCTGAAATTCGCTCTTCTTCATCTGTAATGCTTTCATCTAAAATAATGTCCTCATCGTCATCACTATCACATAAAAGCATATTTTTTATAATCTCAAGATCCTTCGGATCATTCATGTCGAGTATTTTACTTTTATTCGCCATAACTGAAAAGAAAAGAACAAAAATATCATACATGGTCACGCGTATGTGACGCATACATTGCTTCTATTTTATCATTAAAAGTAATTACGCACACAAATTATACAAAATTATAAGATTTAGATGCAAAAGAATAAAGATTTTCTATAATAAAAAAGGAAATTAGATATAGCAAAAAAACTTACTTCAACGGTCGCACGTATTTCTGGAATACAAATTATAAATCTGCAGACTCGCATTAACCCCTCCAAATCCAGCAGACGACTGAAAGAAGGGCGAACGAAGAGGAGAGACTAGCAAAGAACACGCGGTCATAGCGCCTTCTGGTCTACGAAAAAAATGCGAAATTAAAATCTAGTGTATGTCACACATACGTGCGCCCGCTGGAAGGTAAAGGAAAAGGTTTCCACATGTGAGTGAGGGGACTTTTACTTGAACGTCTCATGTTCTCATGAGTTCGTATTTCCAGGGAAATGGAGTATTGCAAGGTCTGCTTATTGTTAAACTAAAACGTTAGGAATTCTAGATTTTTTTTCCCTTTAAATTGTGGTTCAGTTTTGTAAAAAGAAGTACCAGAGTTCATCGTATTTAGAGCTCCGGTGCGCTCTGGCTAAAATTGTAATTTATCTTAAAAATTGAGAAGCACTGCTGTATCTACATCTTCTAAAAAAGTTCTTAATTCTAACAACCTGTCTATCATCAAGTATGTACTTCCCCATTGTGTTGCTTGATCAATAATTGCTCCTTTTCCTGCTCACCTGCTAAGAATGGCATCACTTTTAGTCCTTGCTGCTATTGCTGCTTGCTTAAATTTAACAATGAGATTTGTAGCATTTGATATATTTTACAGCCAAGGGCTCCATTTTTCTTGTTATGAATTATGCTACAGTAATGCCATCTATGAGCTGAAGAAGTAACTAAATGAATAAGTTTAATGAATAATGGCAAAATTTCACATCCATCCTCCTTCCTTATATTTATGTATTAATATAATCTCGTGGAAAATAATTAAATAGTATTAATGTATATGGTCCATAAATAAAAATAATAACTCAGTTTGTCATTAAATTTTTTTCAATTCACTTTAATTTTGTTTCAAATTGAAACTGTGCAACAAAACCTGGACTCAGGTTCGACGTGTTTTCAGCAACTTCGACTCCTTTTACCCAAAAATCTCAAAAAAACTCCAGTTCTGACTCCATGACTCCAACTCCACAGCCTTGGTTTTTGTCATTTCTTTACATTATCTGAGATTGCAACTTATGTTTTCTTATAGCTAATATACAATGTGTTACCAAGTAGCAAACCAAAAATCTTGTGAGAAAGGTTTCAGATTAAAATAATAATAATAATTTTTAAATTTGTATACACACATTAACTAGTTAAATATGTAAGGCTGTGTAAAAATATTTTAAAGGTGAAAATTGACAATTGTTGGTGACTGGCCAGCAAGCACAATTTCAAGATGGCTACTACACAAAACCAAAATAACAAGTCAAAGAACTGCACATTGATCTATTTCACTTCAAAATCAAAGGATTGTCTAATTCTACACTAGAGTCGAACAAAAAATATATAATCTAAATAAACTGCTTTCTAAATCAAACAATGAGATAACATAAAAAGGAAATATTGCATCTACACACTACACAAAGGAAATATCCACATAGTATTTAGAAAATTCTGTGTCTTCAGTCTGTGGCATACAAAATTACTTAACAGCATCCAAAAACTTTCCTAAAACCATGTTCCATTTCTAATGGAATGCTTTATATGGTGAGCATTTGAACCTTTCTTGCGACAAACCCATTCAAAGCCATCTGAACGATTTTTATGTTCAACACTTATAACCGTTGATTTACATCCAACAAAGTTTCTTTTTTTTTTTTTTTTTCTATCCTCAGCCACGAAAAAAAATTTGCGCTTTGTCGGTCTATACCACCAAACATCCAGTTTACTACCTGCAGTCATTTTATGGTGCAAAGCACATAATATGCAGTGAGTTCCTAACTGACATCCAATGCAGAAATAAGCCGTTAGAAATATTTTCCCATCAGTCAAATTCACCACAATCACATCATAATGGAGTTTCCATAACAGTCCAACTACTCAGGTTACCATAAATGAAACAACAACTTGGCTATAATCCAAGGGGCACCCTAAAATATAGGCTACCCTAAGGCTGTATTATTTATAACATGAATGTACGTATGTATTTAAAATGTTATACATGTTTAATTTTTATTTAAAAGCTTGTTATTACTTAATATATAAAATGGTTAAATTCATTGACATTTGTACAAATTTAAACATAATGGATTTGTACAATTCTAATCTATTCAAGTGTTATATCATTTAAATGCATTAATTTTCAATATAGTTATGCATTATGTATATTATACAAAATTCATTTTATTTATTTATTATAATTATTGACAAGAAGTTAATACTTTTTTCATGCATTTAGTGAAATTGTCAGTTGTTAATAAACTGTTAGGTATGCCATACTCTGTTGTTATCTTAAATTATTTTGATAATTTAAGATTTAAAAAACACCTTAAGGACTGCATATTATTATTAATGCTACAGTAAAAATGTGAAGCAGAAAGTTAAATAAGCACAAAGCTAAAATAGATCAGTGTGAAATAAGATTTGATATTTTAATAAAATTTTGAAATAACAAATTGAATGGTGTATATGATTAAAATCAGCTTTTTTTTCAATAATTACTCACAACCTGTAAGAATGGAAGCATACAATTCTGAGAGCATTAATTTTAGGTTCTTATAAGTCACTTCTTGGTGTCGCTAATATCTTAAAAAATTTGACAATTGAAAATAAGATCTAAATTATTTTGCAGTTATACAGAAAGAGATCAATCTGAATTAGCTAACTGTGAAAATTAATAAGATTTTTATACAGTTCTGTGATCGTTAGTAATTTCAGATTTTTACAAGTAACATCTAGGTATTATTAATATCCTTAAAAAATTTGTCAATTGAAAATAAAGTTATTAGTATTTTATAATTATGTAGAAAGGCACCTATCTGAATTATTTAACTATGAAAATTAATAAGATTTATGTACAATAAAAACCTGATTTTCTGACATTTAACTCACCAGGAAGCTCAAGTAACTGCAACATTTTATAATTGTTTTTGAACAAAAAGTTATGCAAGTGACACACTTGTAAAGGTAATCGTAGAAAACATGTAGGACTACTCAGAATCCTGGTAATAGTAACTAAAAAGTGAATCAATTACATGGCTCTCTTTCAGAAAATACTGCTAACACCTGCTCTGTATTATTCTAAGAATGCAGCTGAAATGGACCTTCAACTTGCACACTGGTGCAGTGGTCACTCAATAGTTCACTGCACACTGGTGCAATAAACTGTTATCCCATCAAAGTATGAAACCATCATTTCTTAAAACACATCTTGAAGCTAAGCAAGCCAGTTTAAAGGATAAATGTGAAGAATATTTTAAGAGGAAATTATTGAAGTTCAAAAATAGTAAACAAGAAATGGAAGGTTTTGTTACTTGAGTGAAAAAGCTTTGGAAGCTAGTTACCTAACAAGCCTAAGAATTGCCAAGACTGGGCAGGTGCACACTATTTGAGAAAACCGTATATTATCAGCAGCTAAAGATATTCTGTTAACATTATTCAGCGAAAATATGGCTAATGAACTTAATGATATTCCATTATCAAATTATTTAGTCTACGAATTCATGAAATGGCAAATTCCATAAAAGAGATGCTCATTTGAAAAATGAAACACAGGATGAAAGTACTAATATAATGAATTTTGTTCAATTATTAGTTTACATACATTTCAAAGAAGATAAACAAATTCCTGAAAAGTATTTATTTTGTGAATCTCTTCATGATAGAGAAACTGAAAATGAAATTTTCGAATTAATTGACAATTTTATGTCTGAGAATGATATTCCTTGAAATAAGTACAGTGCTGTATGCAGTGATGGAGTTCGGGCTTTAACAGGAAAATATTCCGGTGTTATTTGTTGAATAAATAAGTTGCACTTGAAACTAAATTTTACTCTCTGCCCCATTTGTTGTGAAGCTTTTGTAGCCAAAACAATCCCGGAGAACTTTAAAATCATTTTGAATCAAGCTGTGAAAATTGTAAATTTTATTAAAAGTCGAGCTTTAAATTCAAGAATATTTACGATTTTTTGCCAAGAGATGAATAATGAACATGAAACAGTTTTGTTATATTCCAAAGTAAGTAACCCAGAGGCAAAGTTTTAAATCATCTTTTTGATTAACTTCAAACAGGTATGCAGATTTTCCTCTGTGATTCAAAATTTGGATTGCAAAAACGTTTATTTAGAGAATTATGGTTCATGCATTTATCATAATTAGCTGATATTCATGAAAAGTTAAATGAATTTAATTTAGAATTACAAAAACAAAGTGTTAATTTGTGTACTATTAAAAATAAAATAAATACAGTGATAAAAAAACTTGAGCTAATAATCAATGAATTGCATAATAATATTTAAGCTTCTTACCACTTTTAGAAAGTTTTCTAACCAAAAATAATTTGAAAATAAAAGTAGAATTAGCATTCAATATTAAAAATCGTTGTTTTTCATTTATAAATAATTTGAATGTGTATTTTTCCGAGGCTTATGAAAAATAAAATTGGATTAGAAATTCCCTGTGATCAAACTCTTAACTAAAGATTAAAAAAATAACACACTTGTTAACATGGAGGGCATTTTAAAAAAAGCTATTACTATATTTTTATTGCCTTTTTGCAGAGCCTATTTGTGTGAAGGATTTTCTTACATGTTATATTTGAAAAATAAATGCAGAACCAAATTAAAAGTGGATCCTAATTTATGGTTAAAACTAAGTGAAATAAGTGAATATACTAATAAAATATTATATGATTTGGGAAATGGAATTAAAATTCAATTTAAAAGTATGTAAGAGATAAGTTTGCAAAGTTTTTATTTCTGATACTCTGTGAGAACAAAGACCTTCCCTAAAAAATTATGATTATGTGGACTTTTGAAGAATAGAAAGACTTTTGGGCTGAAATACTGCGAAATTCAGTAGGACTAAAAATTACATTAAAAAAACTTATATTCAAAAATTATATTTTACAATTATTAATTCTGTTGGTCAAATTTTTATGACTTACCTTTCTCTTTATTTGCTACTGCTTTATGATTCTGTCTTTATGCTTCTTCTTAGTATGCTTCTGTCTAAGGTTTTAACCACAGCCTTTTTCTTCTTGAAAGTGGGAGTATGTAAAATAAATTTTAAAAAAATGTAAATATAATTTATAACTTAAATTAGCAGTAACTGCTTAATGCTTTGTTTTAATCTGGTATTTCCTTTCTCTATTCTAAAATCTTTTTCTGCATTGCATCATTTCGAGAATAATCCATGCCATAACGACTCTTACATAACACAGGAGACGTAAATGGAACTAAACCTAAAATGGCCAATAATAATTTTAAGCTGTATTAATTTTCAAATCAAATGCATTGAAAACTCAAACTAATTCCTTCTGAATTTTCATCCTTAACCCTATTTACTTGCTTTTTGCACTTTGACCTAACCGGACTTTACTTGCTGCTTCACATTTTGGTACAAAGCTAGGAACTACTCTTATATGCGCCCTCAGGTCACCAAATTTCTCGGCAAACATTTTTGGCGAGAAACTCCACGGTGCCATATTACTATCTAAATTTTTTGTCTACATTTCAAACTTTAAGCCTAAAATGTGTCCAAAAACGTGGATTTCGCACATGCAAAAACCATGTTTTGAACACACAATTTAAGCTAAAAATCTGAAACAAAAACAAAAAATTTAGATAGCAAAAACGTAAAGTTTCTAACCAAAAATATTTGACAAGAATCCATGTACACAGCGATATCTTGTAACTTAAAAAAGCATCTATGTATTGCACAATCTAGGCATTGCGTACAAATCAACAAAATAATCTAAAACAACTAAAATAAATTACAAATCATTCAAATAACAACAGAAATTCATAGTAAAAAAACAATGAACATAACATTCTACAAAATAAAAACAATAAAATAAAATGCACTTACCGTAATACATACGTGAATGAAATTTCACCAGTCACACAACGTCTGTCAACAAAAGTGCCACGATTTTGCTATATCACGTCTTTCTGTGATTCAAAATTTTGAAAGTAATGATAAAAACTTCATCCAAAGTTAACTTACGAAAACCACAATCCAAATCTTAAACTCCACTGACAGCCACATACTTTACCAGCAAGCATTTGACTGCAAATCCACACCAGAACTATCAGAAATGCCCTTCTTTGTCCGAGTTCTCATAGCAGCTCCACATTTCGAACTCTGTTTTAAAAGTCCCACAGAAATTCCAAAAATACATTTCGATCCTCATTAACACACCTATGAACAAAAGACTTGTTAACAACTCCAACATCGTACCTTTTAATATTAAATTTACTTTCCACACAATCTAAAATACGCGACTGAAATCTTGCCACCACGTCTCTAAGTTTCAACGTCAAAATGGTTGCCATACAAACAGCATTGTCCACCAAACCATCCCACAGCACAGAATCGTGCTGAAAACCAGCGCAGAACGCATATTGCCACATTTGATGATCTTAGGGCACATCTAAGAGTAGAGCCAAAAATTATCCAAAATGTAAATGTTTTTTTAAATAGACATGAATTAGAGTGCTAAGTTGTTTGTGGCCACAATACGTTTTTATGATATAAAAATGAATATTGAATCTGCCTCAGTTGCTAAGTTTGCTTCATATATACACAATTACGCTGCCGGACTTCTTAATTTTGAAATTTCTGAACTCTTGTAGTTGGTTGTTTATATGCTGCTCCATAATGAGCAGCAATGTGGCAGCTGAGGTAGATTAAATATAAAATAAATATAAATATATATATATATATATATATATATTATATATATATTTTTTTTTTTTTTCAGTTGACATTTATGGTCACTATTCACTTGGCAGTCTAATTGTGCCTGTTTTCAGAATATTTACATTTCTGGTATCATTGCAATAGAGAGAAAGCAGTGCAGCAGTGCCTTAGCAACATCAGAGGTATAGGCAAAGTACATAAATATGGAGTATGGAGGCTTATTAAGAGAAAAGCTTGGATTCAGGAAATTTAACTTATGCTAACTTAAAGAAACCTGCACAACTATACACTTAATAAGTATGTAAAGAATATTCTTTTTGAAATAACTGAAATTGCATTATATGTTAATATTATTTTGATTTGTTAATTTATCCTCATAGAAGATTTATTTTATTTAAATTTTAGCCCTAATGCCAGTTGTGAAAATCATGATTTTGAGAAGTTCTCTAGTGGCTGAATGAAATTGTCCAAATCCTAGCAAACAAACCAGCTGCATGGGTATTTTCTTGGTTTTCTGCAGTAGTTTCTTATTGCAATTGAGAAAAGGTGACACACATCTTGGCGAGTTTATACTTATTGCAGCTGCGAAAAGTTTTTTGATAGTTACTAAATTGGACGCAAATAAGCCCTTTTCTTTATGAAGTTATCACCACATAAATTTGGTGAAATAAGATTCAAAGTGCTTTTTTGCTGTTTCATGTTTTCTATTTTGCCATTTTACTGAATCCCATACTGTGTTGTTTTACTTTATATAATGTTTAATTCATGATCCTCTTAATTCTTTAATAGGCCTATTAAAGAATTAAGAGGATCATGAATTACTTCCAAGGTTTAAAGGAGAACTTATAAGGGGAACCCCTCAGTCTTTGACATTTTCTTTGTAAAAAATATATTTCAGGGTATCCCTTGGTAAAAATTGGTGATTTTTTTTGGGGGGGGGCTCCATTCTTGTTTACATGCAATGCCCTCCCAAGTGAAATAATGTCCAAAACATAATGCAGTAAAACATAAAAAATTGTAATCTCAATAAACTGCAATTTGAATCAAAATAAAACACGGAAATAACATAAAAATGGAAATACATATTATCTAATCTGCGCAGTACAAAAAGAAAATATCAACTTAACCTTATTTAGAAATTTCTGTGTCTTTGGTGTGTTGCACACAGAATTTCTTAACAGCATTTAAAAACTGTTTAAAATTATATGAACTAGAATCTGTATACTGCCATTGCCACATAAATTCACAAAAGTAAAAATCCATAATATCCTGCATACTGCCAAACTGTCAGTGGCATTTCTTTCAAAAATCCCTTTTTATTACACTCCACATACCGCATACATAGTGTTGATATGAGCTCCGGTTTCCAAATCCTTAAATCTCATTGCGCAATTTACTGGGAGATGAACGAAGCCATTTAAATCTTCATTTACACACCAGCCAATCAATGTTTTCTTTCCCATTTGTTCTAAAGCGTACAGAAACTTCAGGGTAACGGTATCACCAGCAGGCATTTTACAGTGTAAAGCACAAAATAATCAACGTACTTCCTAACCTACATCCGACGCATAAATAAGGCCCGAGAAATATTTTCCCAACGGTCAAAATCATGCATTACAACCAATCACGTCATAATAGGGTTTCCGTAACATTCAATGTAAAATACTGAGGTTACCATAAATGAAATAACAACTTGGTAATAAATGAAACAACTTGGCAATAATCCAAGGGGTCCCTAAAATATAGACTACTCTTTTCCTTTATGATTTGTATGAGAGTATCTACTCTTTTATCTGAATCTTTTGCAATGAGTCAGTTATTAAGCTCCCTCCATAATCTACCAAATAGTCAGTGCTTTGGAAACATTCTGCCTGCTTATTTTTTTTCACTTTGTTTAAAGACTTTTGTTAATTTTAATTTGCTGTTAGGATATCCTATTTTTTCCCAGGTCTGGAAGAAGATTATGTGCACAGACTAATCACAGGGGATTGTTCTACTTAGCTGTTATCTTGTAAGCCTTATCCAACTTCTCCCCATGCAGTATTGTGAACCCTTGAATCATGTTTTTAATGAAAGAATATGGTTTCGAGTCTTTATATTGTTTATCAGTGCACAAATAAAGTGTCATGTCATGCTCAGAACATTTCTTTATGGCATTAACTTTGGAAGTATTCTGCTTGTGATTCTATCGAAGGCAGGGCTGGAAAATTTTTATTAATTTTTTATCAAGTGAAAGAAAATTGTTATATGGGTATTATTTCAAACATAAAAGGGAACAAATATATTTTATATATATTGTATATTATAAAAAATATATTATTTTTTTAACTATATCTATAATTTCTGTAAGAATCATGGTACAGTATTTAGTGTGTAAACTCATCAATATGTGTGTCAACTTTCCTGCATGTTGGAATAATAATTCAAAACCACATTTTCGGTATGTGTAATGCAAATATGAGCCGGTTTCCCTTAAGAATTCTTGATGAAGTTATTGCTCTCTTTAAACAGCCATGATATGTTTAACACGTTCAATTAAGCACTGATTTTAATAGCTTAGTGGTCTTACGAACTATCTGTCCTCAGAGGCTGCTGTCTTGTGGAGGCAAAACATTGCACTATGTTCTGCTGTTTATTATGTATTTTAATTTGATGATATATATTATATCCACGTTCATTAATTTATTATTATTATTTTTTAAATTTAGCTTTCTGCAGTTATGTCATGTCTTCCGAACCAATAGATACTCAGTGGTTGTATGAACTGCTCCAAGAAGTTCAGTTGGAGCAGTTCTTCACTAAAATTAGAGATGAATTGCAAGTTACAAGATTGGCTCATTTTGATTATGTGCTGTCATATGATTTAGAAAATATTGGTATGGGTAAACCTGCAGCACGTCGCCTTCTCGATGCTGTCAAGAAACGAAGAGCTGCAGTTTGGAGGAAAAGTATATTAAATAAGGTAATTCATTCTGAATTTTTTTTATCTTTATTTAGTTACCTATTTAATGTTGTCTTGCTTTTGCCATTGTTATGAGATTTTTACCATGATGGAACATTTAAGGCACGGCTTGTACCATCTAAAAACATATAATAAAGTGAATATAGTCAAGATAAAAGCTAATCTGACTCTCTTTCAGGAAGTTGTAGTAATTTTTTACTCTTAATTTTTATGTTTTATCTTACGCTGTAGGCTTCTACTATTTAAGTCTTAAATCAACAGAAAGGCACAGCTTGTGCAACAGATGAGCTTCCGCTCCTTTTGGGTATTTAAATTAACATAAAGGTTTAATTTCAATCGTAGGGAAATAGTCTGAGACTGTATATAAAATAGGCTACTCAAACTGGCATAAATCTTTAACAATGTGTATTTTTAAACATTGGCAAGCAAGACACTAAACCCAGAAGACAACTAAGGCAAAGCTAGCAATAATAAGTAACAGCAAGAGGCGACTGCCAGAAGCTCTAACCTAAACATTCAAAACCCTTGGCTTAAATACACAAAACAAATAATTTGCATTCTGGTGAGAATAAGAAAGAAGAAATTATTGTAAAGGCTAAAATCAAAATGTCTAATTTTTTTTTCTGGGAGGAGGAAAAGACAATAATTTTAAATTGCATCATATGAAATTAATTTTGAGAGCTGGTAATTGATTAAATGAAGCAGATGATAGATGAATTATTGTAGGACTAATTTACCAGGGAATATGATAGGTAAATATCGTACTCAATTTCCATTTTACAAATGCATAGCAGCATTTGTTAAATGGAAAGATTAAGATGTAGATACATCTATCGTTAAAAAATAAATTGCGAGAAATTAAGAAAATTGTGAATGAACTGTAAAGGGTGGCAACCTTTCTTGTGTGAATTGCACAGTTATTTTTTTTACTATAAATAAACGCAAGCCATTGATTGTGAATCTTGCAGGAAAACGATTGTGTATATGTATATAGAATTATCAAACCATATTGATGAATACTGGATACTTGCATATTAATCCTTGCTGAGAATTTTAGTTGACTTGGGGATCTCTTTTGTGATAATCTGAATATGAAGCATTTCTATTTTGACAATGCATTCTCCTCAAAGACAGTTAGGAGACTTGTTTGTTATCTAGCAGTTAAAGATTTGATAGTTGCTGATGTAACTTTGGCAATGTTTAAATAAAAGTCATTTCCACTCTTTGGAGATGATAATAAATGGCTTTCTCTTCAATTTTTCTTACCCCTTTTGGCAAATGTTACCTGGCTATTGCTTGCAAGATACAGAAGTACTAGTTTTATTTTATTCTGACAAAATACCTTTCTTTAGTCATCATGAGTACTTCAAGAAGTGATACTGAATTGCTAGAGAGAATAGTTAATATCAGCGGAGATTGCTCTGGTAAGCCTGTTAACATTAAACTACTGTAACTTGTTTTTTTACACCAATAAAAACAACTACAAATCCATCAAACTGATAGTTATTGGTAGTTCTAGTATTAAGATTGTAACTAAATTAAATTAATTTTTTAGAAGATATATGGTTTTCTGTAAATATCAATTTGACGGGTGTACATAAATATAGATATACAAAAATGTCTATAAACCTAGTGTTAAAAACAGAAATGCAGTCGGCTGGTGGCTGCAACAGAAAAGCAGGCATGAGTTATTACAAGTTATTACCTGTGTTGTGTAGTTTTGACAAGTTATTACTGTTTTGTCCACTTATTCATGGTAAAATTTGACTCTAAATTCTTTGCATAAAATGTAAATGAACTGACTGGTTATCATAAATATGATTTAACTTCCATCAAACATATTTCTTGCTTCCATTCTTAAAATTTATTTGCACAAATGCTGAACTTCCACATTTATTTTTATTGTATGGAGTGAAAACATTCTGAACTATTTTGTAATGTTTGCTGATTCTGAAAAAAGGGTTAGCTTCAGTTTCATTATTTAATAAATGCCAGAGACAGAGAGAATGTAAATGATGCATAACACAATCAAAGCTAACAGAATTAGACTGAACACATGGTAAAAACAAACATGGTGAAGGTTGAGAGTATACTTGCAACTAGAAGAGAGAGATTTATTGGTAAGTTGAATCACTATTTGACAACTTGGCTGTAAATTTAATATGTGTGGTGCAACCTTTGAGGTTTTGTGTCGAAAGATTCACCAGCCAACTGCATGAAAGCAACTGAAATTTTTGGTCTTGCTTAATTCACTAACATTGAACTTTTTATGGTAAATCATATTTTGTGGTACACACAATGTAAGTTTAACTATTTTGAGTATTTAGGAAGAAGACTAACTTAAGACATTAGTTTCAAGAATATGCTCAGTATGTTTATGATTGCATATGTAAAGAAAGTATAAATTTTATTTGCATAATTAATATTGCTGAAAGTAATTAGTATATTTTTAAATTTCTTTCTAATTATTGAAAAACGAGTATTTTTCTTTGGTTGATAAACTTTTTTTTTTAATGTGAAATTTTTAATTGTTTAAAGATATACTTACATAGGTTTTAAGCATTCATTTAATTTCAAAATTATTATTTACAGATTCTGCCTTCTTCAGGAAAACAGGAGAAGTCTTCAAAGACAAATCCTGGAAATTTACCACCTGCATTACCATCCAGTGGCATGCTAACCTGTCTTATCAATGAGAAAGATTTAAAATTATTGAATAAATTAGGTGATGGTTCTTTTGGGGTTGTAATGAGAGGAGAATGGACAACTGTTTCAGGAACTCCTGTAAGTTTCATTGTTACACAGCATGCCAAAACTGCTTTTGTACTTTTTGATTATCCACATCCCCCGCTGAAAAGTTGTGAAAAAGTATTCATGAGGCAAAGTAGTATGACACAAAAATAGTTTTATGGTAACCCACAATGCTGCCAAAAAGTATTTATTTGGCAACTCTGCTGTGCACATACACGTCTGTTATGCTTGGTGTGCAATACCAATTCTGTATGATGTCAAGTTTGCACAGCAAAAGCAGATCTCGGCTGATCTGAGCGAGAACAACGTTTCATACTTTTGTAGTTTTAATGGTTGTTTGCTTTTGTATGGAATTTAGTGTGCTACCATTTTAAAAATGGCTGTTGCCTTTTGCACATTAGCTCTCTGAATAATTAGCTGTCAACAAGTTTTGCAAGTTATGTCTAAAGTCAGCAATGAGGTCACAACTTTTTGATAAGGATGTTGATAGTCAGAAAGTAATTTTCTTCATATTATTATTAATACAGTTTAATTTTCTTTTTTAAATTTTCGGATTTAAAATTGTTTATTCATACCGTAACTATATTTGACTGTGTGTTGTATAAGTTTCTAAATTTGCAGTGATGAAATTTTAAAAATGCAGTGAAATCTTAGTTTAAGAACGTAATTTCCTCGTGAAGGCCCGTTGTCATCCAAAATCTTCATGAACTGAAATCATTCCCTCATAAGAGCTAATGTAAAATGGATTAATCCATTTTTGGACCACAGATGATTGCTTATTTAAACATTAGAACTGTACTTTGTGTACAAATCATAAAAAATGTAAAATAAAAAACAAGTAAGTACTCCCTTACCCCCAGAAAAAGAAAACAAATTTTACATTATGCCCAAAGAGACTTTTTTTAACCTTTTATGTTACCTTTATTTATTAAATATCATGTTCTTTGCACTTAAACCGTAAAATTCAATTCCACAGCAATATAGCAAAATAATTTTAAAATGAGCATATCTTTAGAATTTCTGATACACAGTATTTCCTGCTGGAGATAAAAACGTTTTTTTTTCCCCGTACAGTTTTTCCATTGTTCGCTTTGAAATTGTTGAGTTTGTTAATAAAAAATTTGTTGAAGGTGTTACTAAATCTGAAATCAGTAACAAAACAATCGGTGGAAGATTACATTATTCAAAATTGGATGACTCTAGGTACCGTTGTTTTGCGTGAAACATACATACATTTATGCAGATTCTTCATTGTTTAATTCTTTAAATATAACGAAGGGTGATAATATTTGGTGGCAACAATTTGAAAAGTGAACCAACATTTATAGTGAATCAATGCAAAATGCCAAAACAAAATTAATAGCCCTTCTCTCCTTATAAATAAAAATTTATATGGTATTTTCTCCCACCTTTCTGCTTGCCTTCGGGGTGTAGCGGTAGCACACTCCGCACATATCCAAGAAATCCAGGTTTGAGTCCCGGTGAGGGCGTTGCTCATTTTTCAAAATCCTAATGACTCTACAATGGCACCCTAATTAAAAGGTGGTGGATGATGATTCTTCATTACCAGGATTTGGTGGTTGGTCCCCCCTAATCCCCAGTCACCCTTAAAAAGGGAGAGTATATAAGGTATTTTCTACCTCCTTTCTGCATGCCTTAATGATTTAATGGTAAGCACATTCAGCACATAGTCAAGAAATCCAGATTTGAGTCTTGGTGAGGGCATTGCTCATTTTCATGTCTCCTGTATCAAAAAGTTCTAATGACTCTGCAAATTAAAAACAAAATATTAAATATATAAAATAACATCAAATGTTAATTTTGCCATTCTATATGAAGCAGAATGAAATGCATAAGTAGAATATGATGAGAAAGAAAAGATTTTTTTTTAATGAGGAGTCCCTTCCGTAAAAACATCAGGTAATTTTCTTTCTACAGCGTCTTGTTTTATCTTTTCTCTATCTATTAGCATCACTCAGCTCTGCTTGAGTCTCACTCATTTCACTCAAACTTTGTCCAATACGATTTGTACTTTTCTCAAGTAATTGAAAAATGCTTTTTCTGTAATTTGTTATTGCATTATTAGGGTAATACTGTTATATGAAAACTTTGTACTTCATTCCATTTTGTGCAGATTTTGCATATCAAAGAACTAAAATCGTCTTGCATACCTTTATTTTTCCCTGAAGACATTTCCTTTACAATTTTTATTGTTGCTTCTGAAATTTTGCTCTTTTTCATTAAGCTTATTTTATGATTCACTAATAATTAGTCTAGTAGTTATTTTATAATGTGCTAGTAATGTCCTAAAGTTATTCTAGCGCTATCTTGTTGAACTCATTTTTATAATCTTCTAATAAATTCTCTGCATCTTCGTTGTTAATTTACAAGCTCATGGCTTTGCCTAGAGACACAGTGTCACAGATTACAAAATAATCCTCAATATCAAAGTCTCGAAAGTGTCTGCCTACAATCTGGCTGTAATTTTCTGCAGATGAAATTCATGGCCACTTACTGACAGGCTTTATTAATAAGTTACCAATAGAAGATATATGCCTGTTAAAGATGTGTCGGAGGTTATCTCAATGTGTCTCTGAAGATCATTTGATGCCGACTTGATTGTTTACAACTCGAGACACTGTTCATCAAGACTTGAGACATATTTTCAAATAATTTGTACTCATTTGTTCATAGTGAGAGGCATTTGTGATACAGAGTTCTACTACAGTATTTTCTGTTTATATTTTTAATCTGTGTTGGTTTAAACAAAGAATTTTATTCAATGAAATAAGTCATAAGTGAATAGTAGTAACTAAATGCATTTTATGACATAATAATTATAGACTTCTAGTTTTAAAATACAAATGATGTTAGCCTAGTTCAAGCACTAGCTACAGTGCAGATAACATTTGGTGCTATCTGCATTAGAGATAATACTATCAAAGTAAGAATTGTCATGTAGTTATTTATATGTACAGGCTATCAAATGATTATTCTAATATAGTATATAGAGATATTAGTACAAAGTAATGAGGGTTTGGAGCATCATATATATTATATTACATAATAAAAGTCGCCCAACCGGTACGGTGGTTAGGGCCACTGACAGCTGTCCCAGAGGGCCCGGGTTCGAATCCTAGAGAAGGTATGGATGTTTGTAAATGTATAGTGTTGGTGCACATGGCAGCACTCTAAGTATGCGGCAAGTTGAAAGTCCTCTCTGGAAGGAGAGAGGGGTGGGAGATCTTCAGATCCGTACCCACCCAGGTGCTGTCCATCAAAATTGGGAGCAGAACTGAGTTAAATCGCACTGTTATCTGAATGGTGCTCAAGGCTGTTGCCAACGGCAGGTATAATCTCTTGCTCCTTGCCACAAGGATTTTTGTGGACTTGAGCTGACTACGTCTGACAAGTGAGCATAAGCAACAACATAATAAAATATTTTACTTCACTTTTCAGGCTTTTTCATTTCTGTGCGATGTAAAAGCCATTAATTTTTTTTTTTTTTTCTGAACAGAATTTAAAAGTGTTTACCATTTTCTAATAAATAAATGCATTTAATTTTTTTTTTTTTTTTTTTTTTGCAAGATTACTTAAAATTCTTTTCCGTTATATTTGATTTTATTATTGTATAATTCATTCTGACTAAAATGTAGTAGAAATCGGGGTATTGACATATTAGCACAACCACCTTGGCACAGTTAGGTGATTTTCTACTGTTGAAAAAGCATAATATATAATTGCAGAAAATTATTTATTAGGTGAATTACATATTTTAGGCATTTATCCCAAAAATCAATCGATAAATCTGCTTGGAGGTGAGTTCTTGTTTCTTTTGTTCTGCTGGAACTTTCATGAGCACTAAGTATTTATTCAAAATATTTGTTCTTTTAGCAATTTTGCAGAAAAATATTGTTTGTAGAAATTTTATCATATTTACTTCCTCTGCATGCAAATCTTTAAAGTGTATATTTTAAAATTCTGTTTAAGATGATTACAATTTGTATTTTGATTTGATTTTGATATTATGATTTGTGCATAAAAATTGTTGAAACTTGGAATACAACAATAAAAGGGTGAAAAAGCAAAGCAAGCATTGAATATAACAAAAGTGCGTGAAAATTGTGACATTGCTAAAACAGATGAAATACTAATGTGGTTGCCTGAAAAACTGCTATGCATATGGTTGCCAGAATTTGGCACATTCTGGAAACTTTGTGGCTTCTATTAACTCTTGCAGGCTATGATGATCATTATATTGGTCCTAGTGTTGTCCACTTTGGTGGTCCTGTCTTTTTTGCCCTTTTTGTAAGCTGAAAGTGTAGGATGAACTGTCAAATTTGATGTCTGTGGAGATTTAATAACTTATTACTTTCAAAGGTCTATTTTCTATGTTGTTCCCTTTTTCAGTTCCTGAAAATTCCTGACAACCGTACTCATTAAACCTGTAAACTGAGCCTTGGTATGCTTTCGAATATTCTGTATGTTTGCAAGATTTTTTGGAGTTATTTTGCTTCGTTTTAGAACAGTATGCTGAAACAAAAAAGAGAGCTGACTGAAGAAGAAATACGAAAACTTCTACACGAGTTTGTGAAGTGCTAACTCATGTAACATCAGAAAACACAAAATTATAATACAAAATATTAAAGGGTGGCAAATAACTATCTTGTACCTTCTTCCTTTTCTTTCTGAAACTGTATACTCTGCATGATTTCCCCCTTTCTGATTTCAAAGCTTTTTACTGTAAAAAATTGCTTTAATTTTGATAGAATGTCAAAACATGTTCATTTATTAAATCTGTAAAATTACTTTAAGAGAAAGATAAAGAGAATTCATTACTAAATATGGTGCTTTCCACATTGCGATTTCATACTATTAATGAAGTTAATATTTTAGTGAGTTGAATTCCCTGTAACATAATAACGTTAATTGCTAATTTTAAATAATAAACCTGAAAAATAACATTACTTGCTAATTTTCAGTAATAAACAATGGAAAATGGTACTTGTTCAAATAATCCTCCATTTCTTACTTTTTAAACTAAAATATATCATTTCAGAAAATAGCTTCTTGTCTTCTATTTTAAGCCGCTGGTATTTTCAAACTCAGTATAAACTAGAGGGAGTTAAGTAACAGAGCATTGCAGCATGAGCAACAACAAATTGTGTAGTTTATTCAGAAAGTAAGGTCCAATTTATTATAAAACATAAAGAAAGATGGATTTTTTTCATAAACTTTTTTATTTAATTCCTTACGTGTTTCTCCATTTTTCTACATAGTTTCCATATTTATTTAAACATTTTTTAAAACCATTTTATAAGCGTTTGTATGCTTAAGTCATAGATATCTACTGCCTGGGAGGATAGGCATACTTGATTTGCTTCTGTCACCTCATCATCTGTGGCTAAATGCTTGCTGCTGTGAAGATCCTTTAGATAGTCGAAAAAGTGAAAATTAGTCAGTGATAATTACTGTATGGTGGGTGGTCAGTATGTTCCCATCCAAAAGAATTGATGAGATTTGGGGTAATAATGACAGAGTGGAGTCTGGCATTGTTATGCAGCAGCAAAACTCGAGACATCAGAAAGCCACATCACTTATTCTGTATCGCATGTCTAAGTTTAGTCAGTGTAGCTCAGTAAGCAGCTGCATTTATTATTGTCCCTTGCTGCATAAATTCTACTAACAAGACTCCATGTCTATCTTAAAATACAGTTGCCATAATCTTGCACACTGAGATTGTGCTTGGTCTCGATTTTTATGGGTGATGCCATTTCAATGACTGACATTTAGACCCTGGGGTCATGTGAGAAACCCACTTCTCATCTCGTGTGACAATCCTTTCCTAAGATTGATCACCTTCCTTATGATATCAATCTTAAAAATCAAGAACACAAGCCATTCTTTTCATTCGGTGTTTTTCAGTAAGCTGTCTGGGAACCCAACGTGTGCACAATTTGTGAAATTGCAACTTTTCAGAGAGAATTTTGTAATGCTATCCACATTCGGAAAATGTAATGCTAAAGTTGAAATTCTGCATTGCCGATCTTCGCGAACCTTTTCATTCATGGCAATGACCAAATTTTTTGTGATCCTGATGGTTGGCCTAATCGCAGTTCATCATGGACATTTTCTCGTCCATTCTTGAAAACTCTCACCCACTTATGCAGTTTGCTGTCACTCATTGCATTGGATCCATGCACATTATTTATCTGTTGATGAATTTCGGCTACTGAAATGTTCCTTACTGTCAAAAAATGAATCACTGACTGTATTTCGTTACATTTATTTAGTTAATGGGCTGATTGGTTATTTTAAACATTTTGAACTGACTCTGTATATAGCACACTGCAACAGTACCAATGCGAATGATGTCGTTTGATGAGCAAGGCATGCTGAGAATCGGTACTCATGCGCATTTCAGTGTTCGTGCTTCATTCAGTTAGCTATGCCACTTTGGACCTTAGTTTCCAAATAACACTCATATGCAAACAATGCATAGTGCAGTGAAGAACTAGACATTGTATATTTTAATTACTTGACAGTTTTCACTGTTAAACATTACATTTTCACCCAAATTTTAATATTTGTATTAAAATAAAATTTTAACCTTTCTGCAAAGTTTAAATTTTACCATTTCCATATGGTTTAAATTTTTAATAATTTAAAATTTTTTAAACCTGTAGAGTCATTAGGATTTTTTGGAAACAAAAGATGTGAAAAATGAGCAGTGCCCTCACTGGGACTCGAACCCTGGACCTCTCGAATATGCACAATGTGTGCTACCGTTACACCACGAAGGCATGTGGAAAGGAGAGAGAAAAGACCGTATAAACTATTCCTTCTGTATTAAGAATTGCTAAGAATTTGAATATTTTGGATAAAGTATATAGCAAAATAACTAAAAATTAAAAAGAACTTGACAGTAATAACTTTTCTGTGTACTGCAACATTTGCATGGTATTCTTTTACGTTATGAAGCCATAAATGGTTGTAAATTTAAGGAAATAAGTTCATGAAAATGTATGGAAAAAATTTTAGATGTATTAGAAAAATGAGGTGGAGACCTGATAAAGCAAAAGAGATTTTAAAATGTATAAAATAACAAAATATGGAAGAATTTTATTACATAACTTTAAAATAAAAAATATAATAGAATCAACTCTTGCTAACACTATATAAAGGCACATAGTTTGGTAAGGTGAATTAAAATCATTATTTGAAAATTCAAATTAAAAAAAAAAAAAAGGAGAAGAAGAAAGCTATGAGCTATAGTATGGGGAAACAGAATGACATTTTCTTTAATGGAACTATACCTTCTCTTCCATGTATCATTGAATAGTGTGATTTGGAATCAATTGCTTATATAAATTTTCCCTCCATAAGGAAAAAAAAAAAAAAGTGTAGAAGTTTAGTCAATAATCCTTACATTTCCTTCTGTAAAGCATATGCACCTTTAAGGATAAATCAAACTTAACTAAAAGGGCCACTAATGCAACAGAAAAGGACTTCTCAGATGTGGAGAAGTGTAAGGTAGAAAAATGCCCACCTTTTTTAAGGATACATAATCATACATTAAGTATCAAATTTAGTTTCAAATTCCATGCTGATTAAAATTATTCTGTATTCTTGTTTATTATATTTTTTTACTCGATGCATTAATGTTTAAAATTATATCAAATTCAACTTTACACAGTAATGCTTGAAAATTTATCAACATTTGGTATTGATCTTAAATAATCTTAATAAAAGGGGGGACTCTCAATCTGCAAACTTTAGACTACAGTTTAACACCTTAAAAAAGCATTTATCATTAAAAATTTAAAAACATAAAATTTATGAAAAATTATAACAATTATTTTAGTTTTGTTGCATAATATCTACAGTTGCCAATTTACAAAAATTAGTTTTTATTGCTAAATGAAATTTTGAAAAGTATTTGAAAAAATTTCTGTTAGAACATTTTTAAATTTTTAAACAGTATAAACTTAAAAATATCAAATTATTAAAGTGTACTACTGTTTGAATAAAATTTGAAAAAAGGAAAAGAAATGCATATTGAGAAGATTCAATTCCTGGCAAATGATTTTCTTGTGAAACTTGAGTTTATTTCCTGTGGCCCAGGATAAGGTTGGTAAATTTTATTATTGTTAATGACCTTGGGTTTTCTAATTTGTATAAATTTGAATGAATCACATAGAGATTTTGGAATGCATATAATTAAAAGCTGCATCTGGTAAATTTGTTGCTTCGCTTGTGGGTCAGCAACATTCTCACTGTATTATGTTTTATGCTTTAAAAGCATAAATACACACTTTAAGAAGAGCAACCCTAAAACATGTTCAGTCTGTAGAGTCATTAGGATTTTGGAATTAGGAGACACTACAGTCAGTTAAGACTGTTAAAACTAAGTAACACCAGACATAAAGAAATTGATCTATCTTAAACAGGTGCAAATTTCATACTAAATTTTAAAATTAAAGTATCATAACTTAAATTTTGATAAATAAAATGGTAACCAGTTTTGAATCGAATATTTTTTATGTGTGCATATTTAATACAAATAGCCAATGGGTTGTGCAAATGGTAAAATATACTTTTTTTCTTTTTTAATATTTGAGAAATTGAAAAATAATTATTATAAAATGTAGTGGTGGTACTGAAGGTTTTCAGTTTTTGTTTAAATGGTACATGTTAGTCAAAAGGTTGAGAACTGCTGCTCTAGAGGGACAAAGCTCTTTTCGAGAAAACCTTTATACTCAGTATTAGTCATTGAAAGTCCTTGACCATCTATGAAGGATTAGATTTCCTTTATGTTAAATTAATGAATTTCAGAGACATTTAGCTTGAAAAGATATTACAATATGTGAATTATTAGCTGTTTGTTAATGAAAAAAAATTGTTGCAAATATCATGTTTATATTATAAAGTATTTCTCCCGCCTTCTTAGCATGCCTTTGTAGTGCAGTGGTCTGCACGCTGGGAGCGTATTCCAGACATCTGTGGTATTGCTCATTTTTCACTTCTGCTTCCAGAAAGTGCCTAATGTCTCTACAGTGGTACTCGAACTAAAAGGGTGGTGGATGATGATTCTCCATACCCAGGATTTGGGGATTGAGTCCCCTAAAAACCCAGTAGTCCTTTAAAAAGGGGGAGTATATAAGATATTTTTCTCGCCTTCTTAGCATGTCTTCGTAGTATAGTGGTCTGCACGCTGGGTGCGTATTCCAGAGGTCTGTGGTTCGATTCCCGACGAGGGCGTTGCTTATTTTTCATAATTCCTGCTTGCAAAAAATATCTAATTTCTCTACAATATAAGCAAGCGATGTCTGTTATTGAAAGTTATGGTACTAAATGGTTCTTTGTAAAATACTGATGTGTGTACTGATATGTGTATATGAAACTTTTAATTTCTAAAGTTATGTGATCTTAGTTTTTAAGTTCACTTGTTTTCAGCTCACTTTTTTGTTTCTAACTTTGATAGTTTTGCTAGAATACATACTTTATTTATTTAAACTAATTTTTAATATGGGATTAAAGTATTCATTTATGTTAGTAAAAGTGCCTTAATAAAGTTTGTTAATCATTCTAGATAAGTAATGAGTATTGAATATCTTTTGTCATAGCTACCAGTTGCTGTGAAAATTCTGAAGGAAGATGCAGTATCCCTTCCCGGTGCATTTGAAGATTTTATGAAAGAAGTTAATGCTATGCATAGTTTGAATCACCCAAATTTAATTCGATTATTTGGAGTAGTGTTGTTATCCCCATTGATGATGGTTTGTATGCTTCTCTATTCATACATACTTTATATGCCTTTAATTTTCAGATATAGGTGTGTGATATATTAAGTGTTTATTTCATAGGTTACAGAGCTTGCACCTCTGGGATCTCTAAGAGATTGCTTACGAAAAGAATGCCATCACACTCCTGTCTCTAGACTTATAGAATATGCTGTACAAATTGCTGCTGGCATGGCTTATCTTGAATCTAAAAGATTCATTCATCGAGATCTTGCTGCTCGAAATGTACTGTTAGCTACAAAGACAAAGGTAATTAAAATAAGAATAAATCTGTTCTACATTAATGTGCAAGTTAAAATAATTGTCACCGAACAGTGCATATATTCATCGTCTGTCTTTTTTAAGGTAAAAATTGGTGATTTTGGACTTATGAGAGCTTTGCCCACTCAGGAAGATTGCTACATCATGACTGAGCATAAGAAAGTTCCTTTCCCGTGGTAAATATTTTTAAATAATAAAGTGTGTATAAATTGTATGCACACTTTGCTAAAATAATATATTTGTGTGTATAAATGTTATTTTAAGGAAGTGCTTTTTAGTGACATATATTGCTCATTTCATTGTTTCCCAAAATAAAAGCACAGATACATAGTTCAGTATCTTCAAAGTGTCTGTGAAACATATAGCATATGAAAAAAAGTACAAGAAAATTTAAATGAGCTGTACCTTTTTATGAACAATAATCGAATTCGTGTATCTGTTGTTATATTAACTCATTGTTTAATATTTCATTAGTAGTATATTTTATAAAGAAACCATACTTAACAATATTATATTATTACAACACATATTTATATTATTTTTATTGGACATAAATACTTAACTGCTACTTTCATTATAACTTAAATTATATAAGTCATGTTTTGAAGTTATAATGACTCATAGAAAAAATACACTTATTAGTGTATCATAGCAAAAAAGATTGAAATCAAGTATTCTTATATAACAGATTTGTTTTAGTAATATAGAATAAAGGTAAGAAACAAATGTGTCCTTTGTTAATATTTTAAACATAATAAACTTATTAGATTTTATTTACATTTCTGAACCTTTAATCATAACTTGTAAGCTGATTGAAGATTCATTGCAGCAATATCAAATTACTGCAAATGCTGTACAAAAATCTTTTATTATTAAGCTTAAAATAATTTATGTGATGGATATAATTTTTTAAGTATATTAGTGCTATTTAAATCTGTGTACACTTGTATTATATCAGTATTTAATTACATTTTGGCCATTAGAAAATAAATTTAAATGCTGCTTGTTATTTTTGTTTCCCATCTTATATTTTGTCAGCAGATTATCTATGGAGTACTTTTTTAACTTTAAGCAAATAGAAAAAAGTATTTTTCCAGGTAATTGGCTTCAACTGAAGTGCAGGGGCTATTCGCATATTATTTAGACGATTTTGCTTTGCTGTAAAAAAAAAATTCCTCTGCTTGGAATTTTTTTTAATTGCAACTATATTTTTGAAAGTATAAAATATTGTCTGCTACTTGATAGTTTTCTTTTCGTGTGAAATGTTGCTTTTAAAGAAGCACTGGATGGAAGTTTATATTTGTCTCATTTCCAAAGAAAATAATTCATATCTGGTTACTAAAAACTTGGAAAAATTGTTCCAGATATGTATAGAAGGAAAAAGTGGAATGTTTTGAATGTTGCAAAACTAATATCAGTATTTTTCCATTTTGTCGGCGCAAGCGATACAGTCGTCAAAAATGGTACAACCGATGGAAAAAGCAATATCCTTGCTGGTAACCTTTCACGCCTCATTTTCAAAACAAGTCGCTGCTATTTCTTATGAGATAGATTGTTTCTTTCATTACTGGCACACAACTGCATATAATTTTTACCAGGTAGTTCAATTTTATGCTCTAAGGCCATTCATGGTAATTAAGTCAATTAGGATGCACTCACACCGCTCACCCGAAGGCGAAAATATAGAAAAGGCAAAGTGAAGGGTTAAATTCCTCTATTCTAATGAGAATGCATTAGCCAAGTAAAAGCACTGCAGTTTTACATAATTTCTGAGTAAGCTATTCGTATGAATTGAAATAATTTTTGCATTTAAACTTGTATTTCAAATTAAGATTTGAAATTAATGTAGATAATTACTGAAATAATTAGATTTTTGTAGCTTACTTTACGTGAGATAAGATCACTGAAGGTCACGTCATATGAACCGGTGAATCAGCTTGTTAAGCCATAAAAGCATAATAAATTCTTAATGTATTTTTACAAATTTATTGTCTTTATTTATTGGCTTCTTACAAAATTTTAAAGGATATTAAAATGTTTATACCTTCAAAATAAAAATTCCTTAGAACTTCTTTTTTATGTGTATACTGTGTGTTGTCGCCAATAAAGTCTGCTTGGCAAGATTTGCAACAGCGAAACGGAAAAGTACCCTAATATCTTTAATTTTAAAAGAAAATTTGCAGTCAAAGACAGTTGCAAAATCATTAAAATGCCCACTGTCAACAGTAAACAAAGTTATTAATGCTGATTTGAATCTCAGAAAGAAAAAAAAAACGTAATGTGCATCCCCTTTTCTTATGACATATTGCTGAATGCAGAACGCGCTGCAGAATTCTCTGTGAGAAACATTTACCTAACCAAAAATGGAAAAATATTGTCACGATAGACGAGGGGGTGTATTTAAATGGCTGCTATAAAAAGAATCCATTTATTATCATTAAAGAGAAGGAAAAAAAAAAAATCTTAAAATATGGTTCAAGGAATCTAAAGAGAGTTTTTTAAAGAGATTTATGATTGCTGCTGATTTTTCACGTAACGGCAAATTAAAAATAAAGAGAGTGGAGGAAAATGTTAAAATCAACTCCACATAGTATCAAGAAACATATTTCATATCCAAATTTCAAATATGAAATAACTTTTGTTTGTACGTAATGAAGTCAATCAGTAGAACAGCAGCAAGACAAAGCAAGTAGTGACATGTCAAAATCTACTGTTGATTTCCTGAAAAAAGTTGAACAAGAAATTGGTATCAAGGCCATTCCTTTCACTCTTATAGGTACTAAATCTCTTGATCTATCACCAATGCATTTGTGTGGTTTTGGATTTTTAAGAAGCAGGTTGTCCGAACTTCAACCTACAACATCCTGAGACTTTGGAAAGCTGTTGAAGAGCAATGGGATAAAATAACTCTTCCGATAATGTAAAAGGTTTTGTTTTTATTGTCTTGGAAATTATGGTGTGTAAAGGTAGTGAAAAAAAGGGGTTATCAAATAGAACATTTAAAACATAAAAAAAAAAAACTAGGTAAAATTTTCTGTAATTACAATGAAAATTGTCTAAAAAATGTGTGACTATTAAATTAATGTTTGCTCTATTATGCACTGTTTTTCAAAATATGTCTTAAAATGCACAAAAAAAAAAAGTGTAATTCAAATGACTATATTTTTCCTATAAGGTGTGCTCCTGAAAGTTTGAAATCTCGACAGTTTTCTCATGCAAGTGACACATGGATGTTTGGTGTAACACTTTGGGAAATGTTCACGTTTGGAGAGGAACCTTGGGCTGCATATACAGGAGCTCAGGTAAATTCCTCGATTCTGCATATATGTGTGTGTAAGATAAGAAATATGTAAATCAGCTTTATAATTTAGTTTAGTAATAGCCTCTTAATTCCTCATTTTTAATTTGGTTATTTCCTCTCTGTATTCTAAAAGTAGTTAGAATTTTTCTAGACTGCATCATTTTTAGATTAATATATTTCACATCGCTTGTGTGATGTTGATGACATAGTGAATTTGAAACTTAAGATCAAAATTTTGAGAACTGAAACCTTTCTAACCTAAACCAAAACCTTCTCTTGATGAGCTTCCATGTTGGATAATTGTGATCTTTAGCTTCAGCTCTCCTGTGCTCAAGATGATGCTCTTGTGCCTCTTTCTATCACAATAGTATCGAATATGTAAACATTCCGGAAATAGGCACGATTAGAGTGTTGAGTGAATTGTGGCCACAAATGCCAACTGAAGTAAAAAATGAATATTTAATCTTACTCGGCTGCCAAGATTCCTAATCATCACAAATTCAACATTTTAGCAAACTATGAAGTGAGAATTCTTCTTCTTCTTCAATATGGATCTGTGTTCTAAGCTATCTACATACTATGCCACCAACATTGATCCATCTTTTTCTCTTTTTCATATTATATTTATACATATATATATATATTTGCCAAATTTTTCTTTTATTTTTATACTCACACCTACTGTGTCTGGTGTAGTTTTGTGTTAAAATTGGTTATTAATAATTATATCTGCATGTGTACAGGTAAATAGAGATGTAATTTTTGTCTTTGAAATTAGTCATACTTTTGAACTCTAATTATTCTGCAGAAGTTTAAATTACTGAAATTTGTGTTAAATGTTTATACACATTTTTGTGAGTGAGATTAAGATCAAAACATTCTTAATAAGATTAATAAACACATTTTTTTAACTGCTGTTCAAAAGCAGTAATAAAACTGCAAATAAGTAAGTAAAAACTTTTTGTGGGCATGTGGAATAAAGAATAAGATTTTTCAATTAAATTCATGTTTTACTATTTTTACTTAAGTTGCAGCTGACTTACAGCAAAATTTGTTAATTAAAATTTCATTTTATTAAAAGGGAGGATTCTCACTGTTTATTTTTCTGATTTAATTGTATGTAAATGCCATATGTTTGGTCTGAAAGATGCATTTGAAGTACCTTGGGAATAAACTGATTACGCTATCATCAGTAGTTTTTTATATTAGAGTTCAAATTCCAGTGTTTTCACATATGTCTATGATGTTTTTTCCCTTTTTTTAATTAATTAATCGTGAAAAATATGTGAATTTTTTAAAGGTTTATTGATATTGTTATTTATTGTAGCAAGGTATGTTGATTGTCAGAAATCGTAATTTGTTAAGACAGATTTATTATTTTGAAATCTAATTCAAGACAATTTGAAATTTTTATGTCTTAGCAGAAGAATTAAAACCACTAAAGGAGATAATAAACATTGATGTCTGCTTTGCTAAATTACAATATTAATGAATTCCTAATTTACTTAATTTAAAACATCCTTTTTCCATGCCCAATGCTGCAGTTTCATAGTTGTCTTCATATTTAGCATCTTTCCAGGTTAAAATTAAGTTTCATTTGGTAACTGATCTTAATGGCTATGGATGAAATCATAGCCCCCCTTTTTTTTCTTTTTTTTTTCTTTTTTAAATCAGTTTGGCCATTGTATTTTACCTTTGGACTTGCAAAAGAAAGTTGCAGTTGCATGAAGCCATCCACTCTGCACAGAAACCTGAAATTTCATCTTTGCACAGTTTATTTGTGTAGCTTTCATGCTATCATGTAAGACTGAAAATAAAACTGCTGGAGTTAAATATATCCGTTCCTGTTTCTGAGGCAACCATCCTCTCCATTAGATGACCTTATGTAATGCATGCAATCTTGTATTTTCCATATGAAAAATACTCAATTATCTTCCCCCTCCCCCCCAAAAAGAATTTGACATGAAAATACGAAAGAAATTGGCAGAAATATGCAGTAGGAAAAATTGTATGCAAATTTGAAAATTCTTGATATGATTTAGTAAAACTTGGGTCTAGTTTGTGTTCTCTTTGTAGAATCAAAGAAAACTTAAGAGTATATATACATTTTTCTTCTTTTTATGGAAATTTAGTCAAGCATAATATAGTGTTTTTAAATAATATTCTCTTTGTAATAGATTTTACAAAAAATAGACCAAGAAGGGGAAAGATTACCTAGACCTGAAGCATGTCCCACTGATATTTATCAGCTTATGTTACAGTGCTGGGCACATAAACCAGCTGATAGACCAACATTTTTAGCTCTACAGGACTTCCTTTGTGAGGTAGAGATTTTTACACAAGTTGAACATATTGTAAATTTGAAATACTTTTCATTAAATTAAGTAATGTTTAATGATTTTTCATCTTTCAAGGCTCGCCCATTGACACTCACAAGCACACAATCTTTTGATGAGCCCGATAAACTTAAAATTGAAATTGGAGATGTCATTGAAGTTATAGAAGGAAGGTAAGAATGAAGAATATGCTATAATTTTATGAATGAAAATTTTTAAAACTGCTAAAAATTCATTCATGAAAAATAATTTGAAATATGATTTGTATTTTTTTTTTTTTTTTAGAGATAGCTTAGCCTATGCTGCATGTATATATAGTCATTTATTAGCCTGTTTTCAGCAGGAGTTGATTAGCACCAGTTATTCAGAATACTAGAATATTTAATTTTGGCAAATCAATTGTTAAAATTGAATTGTAATATTTATGTAGACAGTATTTACTTACATGTATTCTACTTCAAATTTAAAGAAAGAAAGAAAGAAAAATAAGTGTAACAAAAAATTGCAGTGTCAGTTGTATAATACAAAATATATTCAGGAGAATTTTGTATATAACTAAGGTAAAGCATAAGTAAAAATAAAAAATTAAAAGAAAAGTATATTAAGGATATGTAAAATTGCATTTAAAAAGTACTTTCAAATTTATTATTTATTCTATACATTTATATTTATTATAAACCAGTTTCGAAAAATCAGACTATTTGTAATTTCAGTTTCAGTTTAAAACTGATTACCAAATTATTCATCTGGACTTATACAAGTTACATAAGCTATACATGTTACACTTATACAAGCTTTGGTACTGTCTGTTATCAGGACTGGGTTCAGAAATGTATGTATGCATATATGTAAGTATGAATGTATGTGCATGTATACATATACACCTACATGCATATACATACAAATACACATTCATACATTTCTAAATCTGGTCCTGGTAACAGAAAATGGACTAAGTTTTCTAATTTAGAAATGGAAAACTTGTGTAAGTATAGTGTATTACAGTACAAATTCTGAAATGTGGATTTGTCAAGACTGAGCGATTCTGGATTTTAGATCATTGATTTAAATTTAGGAAAATGGCAAGTAGAAATTATAAAATTAAAACTGTGAACTAGTTGTTTCTGAAACAAACACTGCACGTTGTTAAAGTTTATATAGTTTCTTTTTTCGTGCACAAAGTTCCATAATTGAATCCTGTAACTGCGAAGTCAAGAATTCCCACTAAATTGTCATTGGAAATTTTTTCACTCTCAGCAACATTTTTCACCTTCTTCACTATCAGTGGTGATTAATCCAAAGGGACTTTGTCCCTTAAGGACTGTTGTTTTTGTTTTGCGATTTTGCATTGAATCACTATAAATGTCCATTTCACTTCTCAAACTGTTGCCACCAAATGTTAGAGTCCTGCATTATATTTGAAGAAATTAAATAATGATAAATCTGCATAAATGTATGTATATTTCTTGCATTGTGATACAACAACGGTACGTAGAGCCATCAAATTTTGAATGATGTAATCCTCCTACAAATATAGGCATGTGGAAGACCAAATTTGAAATTTGGAATTTGTTTTATTATTGATTTCGGATTTTATAAAACTTTAACGAATTTCTGTGTAACAAACTCAACGGTTTAAAGCGAGCAGCGGCAAAACTGTACGGGGGAAGGGGGGCTTTTTATCTTCAGCACGTGGAACTGTGTATCGGACATTCTAAAGATACGCTCATATGCTCATATTAAAATTATTTTGCGACATTGCTATTGAACTGAATTTTATGGTTTAAGTGAACATGAAATTTAATAAATATAGGTAACACACAAAATGTTAAAAAAAAAAAAAAAAAAACACCCCTTTGGACATAATTTAAAATCTGAAAACTTTCAGTTTTTTTTTTTTGGCATTCGGAATGGTGCCACAGATTTTGACTAGTTTTCTCGTTTTAGCATAGCTTAGTGCTTACCTTTTATCTGCTATTCAGTATTGGTGATATATCATGAGATTGACAGCTAAAGACTTGTTGTTCTTCTAAATATTCTCTTGCTTCTATCGTGCATTGCTCGAATTACATTAGCTATGTATTACAATTACACCCATTTTCTGCATATGCTCGAAACTTATACAAGTCTGTAGGTCTGAATTATTCCAGATTTTGTACATCCAGATTGCAGACTTTGTATTAACTTTTAATATAGTTGAATTGTGAATTATATGGAGGTCATGCAAAACTTAAATATTAATTATCTGTTGTTTAGAAGCTTTATAAATAATGTAGTGAGTAGATTATTATTTTGTTTGCTGTGTGTATTGTACAAGTTTTATAATAAAGCTAGAGAAAGTATTTATTTTAAATAGAAAAACTGTATCAGAAGTACTGTTTTGTACTCATCAGTGTTGCGAATTATATTTTCGGTTTACAAGAGAAGTCATCTGTCTTAAAATTTGTCTTAAATATGTTATGCATATTTCTAATACTGGGAATCAAAACTCAAACAGTAAAATGGAGAGGATTTTTTTGCAGGATATTATGATTTGCTGGATATTGGGATTTTGTAGAATATTAGGATTTTTGCAGGATTTGATAGATTTTTGAGGATATTATTTTGTGCTTATTGATTGAATGTAAAGCAATAACAGTATTATATTATTGTTTTCTTGCAGCAAAATCAATACAATTAACATGATTGCTTCCTGATAGCCTGGTTGATACCCTAATGAATTATTTTAATTGTCATTGTATTTTTATGACATATTGCATGCATATTCAAAATAGAGATCTGGAGGCATTTTTCGTTAAAATAGTGTATTATATATAACAAGCAGTTTTATCATTTGCTGAAAATATCATGACTTTCCTCTACTACTTCAGAGCTGTTGCAGCATAACTTGAGGCATTCCATAGGGAGCGTATTGTGTTATTCAAAATTTTTAGTATTGTATACTAAATACTAAAAAATAATCAAGGCCCACAGAAGGGCACATATTGTTGTAACTCTCAGTTTAATAAATCAGTGACCTGTTTGTTTGCATGCTTCATTATGATAATTAAGTAGGTACACACAGCATCTGGGTTCACTGAAATACTGGCACCAGAATTGAATGCTGAACTATTGGGATGTAGAATGTACCAAAATTAATTTTATGCTGGGTGATTTATCATTATTTGTTATACATGTATTATTTCCATTGGTGCAATATGTAATGTTCTAATATTTCTGTGCTAACGTCTTTGGACGTTTTAATACAAATTTGTGTATATTTTACAGTAACAAGATAAAACAGATTAGTATTTACATTATTTACATATTGGAAAATTCATAACAATATTTTGCTGCTGCCAGCTGTAATTAACTAAATAAGCTTAAACTTAGTTTTTCAATTAATTAACATCAGTAAGTGAATAAAATGAGTATTTTCCAGTGGAATCAAATAATAAAAACAATAAAATTGAAATGAAATAAAAAAAGAAATGATTTTGAATATTTAAATCGATATTTTTTATCAAAATTGTAAATTTATACAAATTGTATTCCAGCATAGATAGATGTTAATTCTTTTTCCTTAATTTCCTTTTCATTTTTGATTATTATTATTTGAATAATTCCTTTTTTTTAATATCAGGCAAGAATTTTATTGGTGGAGAGGCCAGAATCAGAGGACGTTCCATATAGGAATATTTCCACGACTCATCGCTGATCGTCAAAGGCCAATAACAGGTGACGATATCAGTAAGCCACTGCGAAATAGTTTTATACATACTGGACATGGTGATATTTCCGGGCGATCTTGGGGTAGTCCAGGTCATATTGATGAGTAAGCAATTAATTGTTTATTAGGAATATTAAAATTAAAGCTTCCATATATAAATGTATAAAAAGTATAGTATATTAAAAATTTCTATAAATTGTATGGTTTTATTTAAATTATAAAAATTATTTTATAACTGTTGCATTTAGAGTAAGTTCATATTTTATGATAAGTCACTTCTATAAAATATTTGATCTTCCAAAAAATTTAATAATTTTTTAATATATATTTTTTGTATAAAAATAATAACTTTAATCTGCATTTCAGAGTGTATCTTCAGAACCCAATGGAACCTCCAGATTTATTAGGATTAAAGGAAGAGCCGCTTCCAACTCCTAGATTACGTGATCGTAATGCAAGTAAGTTTCAGTCTTTTACTCATCAATTGTAGTTATTCTATTATGGAGAAAAAGTGCAGAATTCATGATATGATCTGCAGTGAATCATGGCAATTTGTGATTTAGGATTTACACCAAAAACTTTAATGACTAAAGGCTTAACATTAAAAAAAAGTTCTTCCAGAAACAAAATAGTAATGCAGTTGATTAATAACATTACTAAATAAACATTGTCTTATATGTTATAAAATTGATATTTGTTTTTACAATCTAGTCAAAAACTGGCAAAAACATTGTTGAATGGTACAGACAGAGGTTATCTTCTTAAGTGCAGTGTCTGTTGTTGCATAATACTTTTTTAACATTTTACATATGTATAATTTGGCATCGCAGCTACTTGTCAATTCTGGGAGGGAGATTAATGGCATCTGTATGTTGCTTAGAAGAATAAAAATTTTCTATGTAGGCGGATTTAAAAAAAAAAAAAAGTTTTTAAGTAGCAGCATTTGATAAGTAATTTTTGTGGAGGGAATATTTTTTCCCCAGATTTGGAGACAGTTGTCTCACAGGGTTTGTGTGGTAGGCAGTGTAAGTTTGCAGATGCATCAGAGTGACTGAAATGTCAAGACTCAGTCTCGCTTGGAGGTGCAAGCCGTGATTCATTTCTTATGAACAAAGAATCTGCCCATGTCTGAAATTCACAGTTAACTCATGAAAGTTAATGGTAAAGAAAGAAGGAGCCAACAACATGTAGCAAAAGGCTGTTGCTCTTTTCAGTTTGTAAGAGAGGTTGAGGAAAACCACAGTAGGGCAGTGAACAACCATCCAAGTTTTCCATCAACAGAAATCAATGTAGCATGAGTTGAAGAATTAATTTAAAATGATCAACAGGTGACTGAAAGTAAATGTGAATATTTTTTCCCATTTCAGTTATAATAAGCAGTACTACCAATTCTACTTTCCGCTTCCTCACCAAAAGGATGCAAATGAGGATACACATACCAAGGATTTAAAAAAAAAAAAAAAAAAGACTCCTAGGGTCTCCTACCCCTTTTCCCGTACCACCACCATCTCGAGAGGACTTTTGGCTTGTCACATATTTAGAGTGCCTCCATGTCACATAGACACTATACATTTACAAACATCCATACCTTCTTCAGGATTCAAACCCAGGATGTTCAGTATGGGAGTCAGTGACTCTAACCACTCTCCCGGCTGGGCACTGTTTAAAATTTGTACTGCGTGTAGTAAATAACTAAAAATAGCAAAACAGAAATCTATTCGGGATATTTACTCGATTTTTAAACAATTATTACTTAAGTCTGAAAAAAAGAAAAACACATAAAAAACTTATTATATATGCACATATTGCTTAGGGGGGAGGGAAGAAATGAGTAAAAATGCAATGAAAAAAATTGCCAGGCTTTCTCCAAAGTTAAGTGTTATTTAATAAAGTCATGAGAACTTAGTTTTTGTTGGTCATGTTGTGCATGTATCCATGTGAATATGGTGAATATGAGTGTAATTTAATAATGTCATTAGAACTTAGTTTTTTTTTTTTTTTTTTTGTGTGTTGGGCATGATGTGCATGTATATATGTGAATATATAATTGGCACCACTGCAGTTATAATTGTCAAGCAAACATTTTTCTTGTGAAACATAGATATTTTCATTTAAGTAATGGACAAACAGATAGGAAATGCAGCTTTAATATTTGATAAATAATTTCCCGATACTGAGAAAATATATTTAAATGAAAATGTAAATTTAGCACAAGGAATTTTTATAAAATATTTAGTGAAGGTAAACTAGTTATACTGAATTTACTTATGTAATTGCTTCGCCTCTTTTTAAAACTAATTTTATTTCTTGAAAATTGAGAGGGGGAAAATTTTGTGGACAAATATCATTTCTGAAAGGAAGACTTAAATGAAGAACATAAAAAGCACAAGCAAATAAAGATACTAGCATTATATTTTTAAAAGCTGTGATTTATTTCAATAATATTCTCTTTATTTATATGTTATACTTTGCTATTTATGCATATATTGCATTTTCATACTATAAATCAGAAGTTCCTACATACTTAAATGAGCTGGGGCAGAATATGCAACTAAGTATTATATGATAGCATTAAATTTTGCTTAAAAAGTTTTAGAATTTAATCAACTTACAGAAAATAAAATCTATCTATCAGTTTCTGATTGTGAATATATAATCTTATTCTGAAAATATTATTCCCCTCGGAAACTTAGAAGGAGAAATGTGCAGAAAACTAGTGAAAATACACTGGTTATCATTAATTAAGGAAAAATCACAAAAAGTTTGATTACTCAAAAAGTTACATGTAGAATTTAATGGAACTAACCCACAGTATATTATGCATAGTAAGGTATAAAATAACTTCTAAAGAAATTACTAGAAAATTATGGTGTTATAGAAATTAGCACATGTATAAAATGAAGAAATCAGATATGTCAGTTTGGTATAGGAAAATCACCTTTAATATGGAGTATGATCTTCCCTAGAAGCAATACGACTGATGTAGCGAGGTGCAATGCCATCATTTAATATGGAGTATGATCTTCCCTAGAAGCAATGCAACTGATGCTGTCATTTATGCAGTCTATCAGTTCTTAGGAAGTGAGAGCCTTTGCTTTTGCAAAACAGTTGCAAGCATGGCAGGGGTTTGAAGAGAAGGATTGAGAGCAACTATATGTCTTCATACTATAAATCAGAAATAAAGGCATCCCATATATGCTCAATAGATTCAGGTCTGGTGATTGAGCTGGCCTTTCAATGCATTGAATTGTTTGCTGTTGAAGATAATCATTCACAGTGTGAGCCATGTGCAGTCTAGCGTTGTTGTTCTATAGCAGGAAATTATCACCTATTTCCCAGGATAAGGGTGTGCAAAAGCATCAAGGATATCTTCCCTGAGCATTCATGGTTTAACGTGGAAAGACATGGAAGTCTGTGCGTCCACCCAAAAACATACCACTCCAGATACAGACACTGCATCTGTTTCATGGATGTTTGAATGATGATAACAGGTTTTAGGTTCTCTTCAAATCAAATAACACCTATTATTGCTTTGGAGGCTAAATCTAGACTCATCCAAAAGAGGACAGCTCTTCGTTGATCAGCTGTCTAGTGGACACGTTGATGTGCCCAGTTAAAATGTTTCCTTCTACGACATGGCGTAAGCAGCACAAAATGGCTAATCGCCTTGAATACAGACCTCCTTTGTAAAGCCTTGAAGCTTTCTATGCATGGTTGACGTAGACATCAACCTTTCAGTGACTGCTGCAAGGGAGGATTGGAGTTGAGTGTCTATTCCTTTGTGCACATAACTGCAAATATTAGTCATCAGCGCTCGTCATAATGGCTGGCTGTCCATGGCTGAACCTCCTGGATGCCAAATTTGTTTTTAGAAATTGTTGCTAAAGTCTATGGACCACAGACAGACACATATAGCCATCTGGCCACTTTTGTCTGTCCTTTAGTCTCCCAATAGCTCTCTATCGTAGTTCTTCAGGCAAATAATTCCTGAAGATCATTGTTACAAATTGGCTATCCAAGATTTCTTATCTGAATATCACAGCAAAATTTCCAGGCTTGCTCTCTAAAACAAGCAATTTTATGCTCCTCGCAGATGATGTATTTCGATTTCATTGCCACTAATTTGCATACTGCAGTTTTTCTCAGCAATTCTTATTTGACAAGCTAATACAATTTTTTACAGATTGGCTTACTTTTGAATTATTGCTATTTTTGTAAATTTTTCCTTAAATTTTGGAAACCAGTGTATTTAAGTGTAAAGCCAAGAAATATTTTAAGGAAAAAAAAGGGGAACTGAAAAAAATAAAACACGTTAGACTCTTCATGTTAAATATTTCCTTGATTAACATTCCATGATTAATGTTTTAGGTGTTAATTACATAATTGGATTTCATAATTTTTAATGCCTCACAGCTTTGCAAATCGATCTCTGCATGTTTGGTCTCCAGAATTCTTTTTCGGTGTGTGTGTGTTTATTGCCATTCATGTAAAGAATTAATCATAATTTGAGTTATGTTTGTTAAAAGTTTTTTTACTTTTGGTTTTATTGTAAGTAAAACAACACACATATCAAATGTTAAATTGGTATTTGTGGTAAATTTTAAGAAAAGTTCATTAATTTTTTGTATCTTGTTTCATATTAATAAAGTTTTGTTTAAATATTCATTAAAAACTGTATTCAAATCATTTAAAAATTTAAAAATATGTTTTTCATTGTTTAATATTAATTATATTGTTTACATTGTTGCAGTTTCATGTTCCAGATAAATTTCTATGTGCATAAGAAATAATATAATGATATAGTTTTCTGGGGGGGAGGAATTACACACCTTAGTCATCAAACTTTAAGAATGTGCTAAGACTCTGCCATCACATGCATAAAAGTTTTTCAGGCAGCCACTTGCATAACAATTCTTCAGTTAAAAAAAAGTATCGTCACCATTTTTTTGTGCATTCTTTCTGTTGTATTCCGAGTTCTAGCAGTTTTTACAAGCAATTTGTGATATTTTTTGTTCTTTATTTTAAAAGATGTGCTTGTAGAATTTATCTCAATGGAAGAAATTGTGGTAAAATGTCTGTAAAAATAATTTTTTAAAGTAATTACTATAAGTTTCCAAAAAGAAAGAAAAAATCCGCTTAAGGTAATTGTGTTGTACTGGGAGATTTTTGCTTGGGAACCTCCAGGTTTTTTATATTTCATGGACGGTAGCTAAGAATACTTAATTTAAATGTAAAGTAGGTAGGTAATGTAAAATTGCATGTATGTAAATAAATAATTTTTTGCAACCATAAATCATTATTCTTTTCTGCGAAGAATTGCCAAATTATGCCAAGGTAGTTTTGCTAATATTGTAAGTATTGTTTTTTGGAACATTCTTGCTTGGTAGTTTTAAATTTATTTTATATACCACAGAGTCTGAGATCTGAAATTGGCAGAATTCTGGCAGTTCTAAATTTTAGATCCTCAGTTTAAATCTGAATAGATTACATATAGAAATTCTGAATTAAGAAATATGAAAGGTTGTTTGTGAAGTAATATGAAGTATTAGAAAGATCTTATATGCATTAGAAAGTATCTAAAAAAAAAATTATGGGGATGGGACCAGCTCAATATTAGCATTTATTTTGTTTCATTAAAATACTTTTTAGTATAAGTTATTTAAGCAATTTTATTTTATGCATCAATCCTTTCTTTTCATTTTATTAAGAGGTGTAATTTCTTGTTAAGTTACAAAATTTCATTATGTCCTGTAACTGCTGTGTTGAGAATTCCCATTAAAAAATTGATTGAAATCATCCTCAGTAACCTTGTCACTTTCTTCACAATCAGTAAAGTTATTTTCTGGATTTAAAACCATATTACAGATTTTGCCATCTGTTTATTGATTAATGCATTTTCATCACATTAAGACTTTGGCTATATCATTTTTATTTAGCATTTCTTCTCATATTTAAGTAATTGGAAAATTTTGGAATTCTTTTGTATCAAAGCCACTCAGCATTTTCTTTTGTTTGGCATATTTCCCCATCACCAAGTATCACCAGTTTGGGTTGCCTTATTTCCTCGTGTAAACACGTTTTTCAATTATGCAGGCTTAACATGAACTTCATTCATATAATTGTAGTTCTTTCCTCCTTTTCAAATGAAGTAGATTTTTCTGATTTGGGATTTGTAGTGAGATGAATAAATGGCTATGCTGTATCTTCATAAAAAAGGTATGTTGTACAGATAAAGAAATGTCATCTCATAAATTAAAATGTTACAGAAATTAAAATGTCACCTCATAAATTAGATTGTCGCCTCATAAATTAAAATGTTACGGAAATTAAAATGTCGCCTCATAAATTAAAATGTTACAGAAATTAAAATGTCACCTCATAAATTAGATTGTCGCCTCATAAATTAAAATGTTACAGAAATTAAAATGTCGCCTCATAAATTAAAATGTTACAGAAATTAAAATGTCGCCTCATGAATTAAAATGTTACAGATTTTTCCTGTGCATTGATTTATTTATTGATAATTGGGACACTGGCAATTTCAGAATTCAGTTATATGTTCATTTAGCCTTTCATCACATATTACATTAATATATAATTCACATATTACATTTTACTTAAAATAATACTTAATATATAATTCACATATTACATTTTACTTAGCAATATTATCAGAAAATCTTCAAGTTCATGGTTATCATCAATGTCTTGAAATATGGTAGCTGGCTGTAAACAGGCCTCAGCTTCATCATTTTCGATGGTCTACATGAATAAAACATATTCATAATTGAAAGTGGTCCGATGCTTGCTAGGTTTTCAAACTGGCCCTCTTTCATAATTGAAAGTGAAATATACCTTTATACAATTGTTGCTCATGAGAACAACTTAATTGATATCCTCCAAATATAGGCACCACAAGACGCTGTCTGTGTCACTATATCTGTGCTAGCATTTTTAAAAATATCTGCAAATGTAACCTCTCATGATGTTGCAATGCTCCACATTGCAGATGTTGTGTTAAAATATTTCAAGAATTCTAGGACAGTTTTATTGCTGCATCTAGTTTGAAAAGGCTACTTTATATCTGCATTGTTATTCTAATATCCATTGGCTGATTGAATGATAAAGCTTTTCAGGAAGGGTAAAAATAGAGATGTTATCTTTCACCAAAACTTTAATTTTGAGATGATAACATTATTAATAGATTTGACAACATAGTAAGATGGATCAAATCAGGAAATAAAGGAAAAGCATAATTTTAAGTTCTAGCTGAGTTTAAGGTAACAGGAACCTTTTTTTTTTTTTTTCCCCTACCCTGCTATAGCAACAAAAGAAAATCAGTGTGTGCAACATTCCACTCCAAAAAAATATTGGTCTTTAGAATTCATTTATTGTGGAGGCTAGATAAGATGAAAAAAAAAGTTGTCATTTTTTGTTTATAATTTTAGTTTAAAATGTTTTGCTTTCTTACTTTCTATTATGATAACGGAGATTAAAATAAGTAATTATACAAATTTAGGTATGAAATGTGCTTTTAGTACAGGTCTGCATTAGCAGATTCAAACCTATGCCACTCAGAGAGTTAAAATTACTATTTTGGCATGTATTTTTCATCAGTTAATGATTAAGCCAGGTTAACTGCTTATGATATGACATATTCTATGCTATTCATCTCTTGAACGTATTTCTGTTGATTTTAAACACCTTTTGAATATCCAAACACATTTTGACCGTATTTTTAAATCTGTTTTAGATTTGCAAAACTGCATAGGTAAAACGATTTAATCTGTTGACTGCTAGTGCTATTTTTAAGTTGCCTAGTAGGTATTCTGAGAATGTTTTCTTAAACTTACTTGTAGTTCATTAGTAAATGTTAACTTGTCTCAAAGTTTTTGCACCATTCCATACTGCAGTAGTCTCATCTTTACCTTTTGAACCATCATGAGTTCATCATTTTCTGAATTATCTACATCATTTTTAAGGTCTTTGTTATCATTGTTGTTAAGATCAATATGCCATATTTTCTGTGCTTTTATTTTTGATTCATTTGCAGATGACTTTTTATGTGTATTATCTTCATATAGTAAATGCACATAAAACTTTTTCTGAATGTCAAATGGTTCTGGTTGACTGCTCATTTTAAAACCAAAAATATAGGCACTGGGGGAAAAAAAAGGAACCATACAGGATATTCATAAACAGTATCATTCATACATATCTTCTGGGCATTGTCAGCTTACTAGTTTAGTAACACCTGAGATGAATTCACTTTGATCAGAGTAGTTGTCACTGGGGGAATATGCTAAACATTCCAGTTGAAGTACTTGACAATCAGTCTATTAATTGTAATAAAGTAAAAATCATGTGATGCTATTTTATACAAAACTTTCAGAAGTTAAATTTTACTCCCAGAATTACCTTGTCTGTTTCTCTGAAGTCTAGTAGTTTAATCGTAGATGGAATTTCATTTTTATTTTAAATTTTTATATTTTTAAAATGTACCTTATTATTAATATCTATGCATTTTATATAGGATCAGCATATGACAGCTCAAGTTCATCTAAGAAAAGTATAGCAAAGCAATTCGGATATAACAAGTTGGAAAATGAACAAAATGGTGAACGAAAAGCACAGTCTCAGAATTCAAAATCTAAGACAAAAAAAGAAGTTAAAGAAGGCATTTTAATTGATTTCAGTAATGAAATTATGGTGAAATCTTCACCTCCAGTTATGCACCCTCAAAAATCTTCAGCATCGATGCATGTTTCATCTTCATTGGTAGATCTGACTTTACCTAATTCATTGTCAAATTTTTGTTGTGGTGAAAGAAATGTTTCTCCTGAATATGATACGTATTCCACTTACTCTACCCAAAATAGCAGCCAGCAAGATCGTTATTATAATGTTCCACCTTCAAATTTTGAACAATCTGTTGACAGATATTATTCTGTTCCTCCTGACAATCAAGCTCAAATGGCTAATACTTCCAATTATTATTCTCCAGTTGCTGAAACTGCTGAAAATTACATGCTTGCTGTACCTCTGCCAAACACACATTTGACCCGAATGGGAAGTTGCCCAGCTCTCCATGTAGACACGAATCGCAGTTCTACAAATCTTTATCAGAGTCAAAAATCTACAAATTCTTCCCATATTTCTAGTAGTACTACAAATTTCAATGATTTATTAGAAAGTTTTAATGGATTTTCTTTACAATCTCAATCTCAAAATGTATTTTCAATCAGCAAGAGTCAAACAACAAGCACCTGTAATAAAAACCAAATACTTGAAGAATTGAAAAAAACTTTAGGTAAAAAAGAGATGAATTCAAATTTTAGTAAAGATGATGATAAGAAACCAAATATCAAAATACCTCTTTTACAACCTCCACAGTCTCATGCAAAACGTAATAATCGCAATATGGAATCCTCTAATAATGCAGCCATTAGTTTTCCATGTGATATTCCACAGTCCAATACAAGAGTTACAGGTCCACCACCAATACCAGCTTTACCTCCAAATGCTGCAGAAGTCAAGTCATTTGTTGTGAATAATTCAGTTTCTTCTAAAAGTAACTTATCTCCAAACAATGGAACATTTTTTCCATTTTCCATGGCAACTATATCAAACTCTGAACTTCTCAGAAAACATTTAACTTTCATGCAAGCACAGGTGTCTGGTGTAACACTTGATGAATGCCATGCAGCATATCAACGGCACAATGGAAATATGCCTGAAGCTGTTAAGGACTTGCAGCTTTCGCAATTATGCCGTCTCGGTATAGCATCAAGAGCACAATGTGAACAAGCACTAAGATCAGTAAACTGGAATTTAGAACTTGCTGCATCTTCCTTAGTTGATGGATTGCAAAATGTGCACTGATAATCAATATTAGTATGTTAATAACATATAATGCAAAATGAAGGTTGTGATCTAAGTTATACCTTGGAGCTTAAGATGGTAATGGTACAAATGCATGAGTAGTTGTACATTATCCTTGCAGTGGTAAAGATTGGTTCACTTTATCATCTTCCCTAGTTCATTAAACTTTACTTTTAATTGTTTCTATTTCATATTCAGATGGTAGTAATTTATTATTTTTTGGTTATTTTTAAAGTATCATTTATTTTTTATTGTAATTTTACAAAGTTTTTAATTTAATATTTAAAAAAAATTTAAGTGCAGAGCACTGCTTTAAAGTAAATATTACCAAAGAGCAACTGAGATGAAAAGTATCTTAATATGATTTCTTTATGTATTTCAAGTTATCAATCTTTATTTTCTTTCTTTTTTTTCTTTTTCTTTTTTTTTTTTTTTTTTTTTTTTTTTTAAGTTTTGTTGAAGCAATCATTTCTTTTATTGAATCAGCAGGATAAAATGTTCAGTCAAGTTTGGCTTAATTTCTGAATCTTTCATATTATGAACATTACAGATTTAATGTGTTTAATATCTTTTTTAGAAATATTCTTTTTTGTTATAAAAAGATACTGAACATGCAGATGCCCCCTATTTAATATAATATAAAAGCCTGCTTTTGTGAAAGGTTTACATTAGCACCTTTTTTTTCCAGTAAGCAGAACTTGAAAAGAAATTCCCCCCCCCCAGGAGCAAATAAAAGGTGAAAATATTATTCAAAATTTGTTTTATGCAATGAATGCTTAAATATTTCTGCAACTGTGAAAGGGCACAGAGATTTAGGACAGCTTTGCAAAATACAGTGAACCCTCTCTAAGGTGATTTTAGTGTTCTGTGGAGATGGTTGCCTTAGAGAGTTGTATATGTGCTCAGAAGTACTGAGTTTCAGAGACAATCATCTGCCATGAGAAGGTACATCATATCTAAATGCTGATAAAAACTACTCAATAGAGGAAAAAAAAAAAAATATGTAGCATACTCAAATGGGAATGGGAAAGAAAGGAGACTCGGGTAAAATATTAGGGCTGAAAAATCAAAATATTTAAGTCGTACAGAAATGAGTGACACAAATGCTGCCACAGAGCAGAATACAATTTATTAACAAAAATCTAATGGTACATCAGTTAAAAATAATCCTGGCCCATGTCAATACACTTCTGCCATTTGGCTGGGAGGTCCCGAAGGGCTTTGGTAAACCAGTCTGTGGGGGTGTTGGTGCACCACCTATGGACAATTGCATGCAGTTCTGCAGAATATTCAACATTTTGGCCCCTGACTGTATCCTTTATCTTGTCAAGCAAGGTGTAGTCCAAGGTCCATCCACTATGCATACACATTTGTCATCTTCAAGTCACCATTCACAATCGTCTGCAATATTTCTTGAGCAAGTTCGTGTCTCTTCCTGTACCTTGTTATGCGCCTGATTGCCATGATCAAATCCGACCCGGCTGCCACATTTCCTGCTGTATGTGATGTTGCTGGTCGTCCCGCGCTGAGACCTTTGGCTGTAGTCTCCACTCCACTGCTGAACTTGGCCAACCAACAGGATACGGTATGTTTTGAGGGTGCTTTGTTCCCGCATACCATGCAACAATGGATCTCGCTACCCTGTATCCCTTCCTTCCATAGGAACCATGCTGTCCAATGCTGCTCGGGATAATGACCTTCCATCATTGCTGTCCATGCTCTCAATTATGACAGCGAAAGGGACGGACACAGACTTGTACCGTTCGCTTGCAGCCAGCTCCATCTATGCATTCTGAGTAGCTCACACCCCCCTTGTGTTTATTTTACTTGTTTTCCCTTTGCATAGTGTAATAGTTTCATTGTGTCAATCATTTCTGTATGATATAAGTACAATAAACTGAATATTGAGCTGATAGTGAACAACATTTAAGGAGCACAATATTGGGATTTGATAGGAATGTTAAAATCTATTAATAGCACTTTGCTAAGTGGTAAAACAAATTGTCATGTTTTGGGCTGTCGTATTAATTAAAGAGATAATACTTCTGGAATTCTAACATATGGGCGTCAGAAACAGAGATTGTAGGTAGTCGTCTGATGAATATAAAGAATCTGACAATATGAGGTATTAAAAGATGATCATCATCCTCTCTTTCTTTCACTGTATTTTTTTTTTTTTTTTTTAAATTTACTGTTACTGGATCTTCAATGATACAGTATGCATCATTGATACTCTCATCTTCCAGTGTGCGTGCTTTTCTTCCATGTTCTGAAAAACGAAGCATTGTACTTATGCTATCATTCTTGTTTTTAGTGTTATTTCAATTTTTCTTGGTTATTTGATATAATTAGGTTTTTTAGAGGCCTGGGAATGCTCAAAATTACTCTCAGTGTAAATAAGTGAGACTCATGTTTTCACTTCACTTTACTCAAAAGTATAGCATTTTTGTGAAAGTGAAGGTTTCATAGAAATGTTGTACTTCTGTGAAACAGGAAATTTGTGTTGGATTAAACAGTTAGAAATGAGAGATTTTTTTTTTTTTTTTTTAAATCTTATGTGAATTATTCTAATACGTGTACTTAATCATTCTTCCATTTATGCTGTTGGTGTGTATCAACTGAAGTGCACTTTAAAATTAGGTATTTCAAATTCTATTATTTTAAACTTTTGCTATTTCTCCATTTTACTTCACAATGTTCTTTCTGCGATTCCCCGTATTTCTGAACAAGATTGTTCTGAATTTTTGATGTTTGTGAATAAAATTTATCAATATGAATACACTATTTTTCTGATGTAATGTATTAATATCTTCTTGTAATTTCAGAATGAAAAGCGGATATAATTGATATTACTTATATCATATATTTGCAAATGAATAAAAGAAAAATATTGTTTTTTATATACAGTATTTTTATTACATTTCTGAAAGGGAGCAAATATTATATTTTATAATGTTTCTATAATCCAAATTTGGAGAAATCTTCAGAGGTTTACATGGTAAAAGTCAATATTAGAAAGAAATTTCTAGGCTGATTTCCTATATGTTTTGACTAGTATGTCTCAGAATTTGAATGATATTGCTTGCATTTTTCAAGATATACGTGCAAAGCAAAATATGTATATATAGGCCAGTAATCTGTATGGGTAATAATTGGAGAATTTTAAGTTTCAGTATTACTTAAAAGCATTAGGCACTTTAAATAAATAAAAATGAACTCTTAAGATATATGCCTTATAAATATCTGCCGGTGGATAATTTTTCTTTATTGGAAATATTCTTATTTATTCATACTTAAATTTTGTTATTTGAAATGTGTACATCATGTTGTAATTAATGAATCGCCAGACGACTTAAAGGACTTTTATAAAATATGAAATTATTTGTACTTTAAAAAATGAATGCTCACTTGCCTTTTTTTTTATTTATGAAATTGTATGAACCTTATTTTCATTATTTCAGTATAATGTACTGAAAATCTTAAAAATATGATTTCAAATATGTGATAAAAAATTTTCAGATTTATTTCATAAAGTACTGTTTATATAACCTAAAAATATTATTTATATTTAAATAAAATATAACTTAAATAAAATAATTTTGCATCATTGCTTATTTAAATTAAGTTATTTTTTTATTCATGTTCGTAATTTGAATTTTCAACATATTTAAAGATCAGACACCAATCATTTTCTACGTATTTCGGGTTTATATTTATAATATCTAAATAAGAATGAAATACTTTTATAAATGAAACAATCACTATAACAGTTTAAATTTCTTTTGCCATAAGTATACAACAGAATTTTTTTGCATTGTTTGATATTAAATCTTTAAATTTTCTTTTTCTTGTATTAAAAATTCCTCCTAATCATCCCATTTATATTGACTGTTGAAAATAATAAATATGAAATTCTTACTGTTTGATGCTAAGTTGATTTCAGCATGCCACATTGAGACCATATTTTAATTTGACCATCTCCGCTAGCCATAAATGCTTGACTTCTTATGTGTTTCAGTTTATTAAAGAAACTCATATGTGAATGAAGTAAACCGTCGAGTCCAATAACCCATTTTAAGGAGATAAGGACCAAGTCACTTGTACATTTCTTCTTAGATCTGAACCATTTTTAAATTGCTTTTATGATATTCATATATACTCCATTACTGAATTAAAGTCAAATATGAACTAAAGTTTACTGAAAAATGAAATATGCCATAACTGAGATATTACTGATATACCTGTAAAAAGGTACATGATTTCAACAGAAGCTTCATATTCAAACTCTTTTTCTGTCAATCAAATTCCATGATCCAGTCTTTGGAAGACCATATAAACCAGGTTATTAATATAATTAGGCTTAAGGAATTTGTAACATTTCTGGTCATTGTTTGTTATATGTTGATCAAATTAAAATAGTTTTGAAACTTAATATTGCAAAATAACATCATTACGTTTAAATAGATCTTTTAAAACAAACTTGTACTTCTGTTTGCCAAGAATAGCTCAAAAGATTCACACACACATACTTATAATGTATCTATAAAAAATAATAATTAAATAAAATTTTTTAAAAATAGTGAAATGAACCCTGTATTATATTTTCTCTTCAGACAGTTTTTCATTCTTTTGATAAAAGTTTTAAGAGACTTGAAAATCTGTGATGCTTCAAACTCATTTTCACAGCTAATTTAGCAAAAATTATTTTATTGAAACTATGTAAAAACATTTGCAGCAATGTAATATTTATAATTTACAAGGTTATTAATGTTATGGATGCATGAATTTTTATTATAGCTCTTCTATATGGTTTCAGTTTTTTAATGCATGCACAGTCTGTCAGAAGTATATAAAAAATTTACAAAAACTACAGCTAAAAATAGTTAGAAAGAATTTAATAGTTGTTCTCCCCGTACTTCTTGTGAACGTCTGTCAAGGTTGCCATGCTAAGTGAAAAATCAGAGAATTTTATATGGAGATTCCCACAAAAGCGATTTTTGGCTAACGTTGAAAGTGGATAACTTTCTTGGTGAATTATGTTATTGTGTGAGTGTCATTCTGGCAACTGGCTAGAGCAAAGCCTCCTAAAGACAGGGCAACAAGTTATCTTCAGGAGGCTTTGGCTAGAGCCAGTTTTCACAGCATCAATCAGATTGTCTTTAAGACAAGCAAAGAAAGTTCCCAACATCTTTGGTTTCCAGTAACCTCCAGAATCCAGAGAGTGGGACTCGCATGTTTTTGCAAAGAACAAGAAATGGGTGCATGTTGAATGAAAGAAAATGGTGCCACTTGATTTAGAGAGCTGTTGTCATCTTCAATTAAAAAATCTGGTAAGTGAAACTTTGTAATCATTTACACATTATTAAATATTTTTTTAGATGTATATTTACGTAATGTTTTATCGTATTTACTTGCTAAAATGTGAAGTGTCTGGTATTTAAGAATATGTTAAAAACACCTCTGATTCCAATAACATTAATATTTATTTGTGTTTATTCATATCAAATCTCACAAACAGAAAATCGACCATTGATCCTTGGATTTCATGGTGGCTTTATCTTGCCACTCCTCTTTTACTCAATCAAAAACTTGACCCAATATATCAATGTGATCGAAGTGTCACTATACACTCCTTACCCAGTGACAGCGATTTATGGAACATAATCTTTTAAGTGACTTGGTAACTTCACATGTCTGCCAGTTCTTGTAGCCTTGGTTTCATACTGAGTCTTAGATTTTTCTTCAGTAACCATGAGTTTGGATGTTTTGCCAAGTTGTATTGTCAACTAAAACTATTTTCCTTGGATTTCAGTATTGAAATACTTATCCTTTCTTGCTTTTACAGAATATGGTCCAAGATAGACAGGCTATAATAAGAGAAAGGTTGATATTACTCTACAGTTATACGTGAGAGCTGTTGGAATTTTGGGAAAATTCAGACTGTTTGATGTGAGGTACTGTTGAAAAGAATTCTCCTGGTAATGCTAGGGTGGATCGTTATACAAATTCTGCAGATGAGCAACCCAAGTCTTCTTTGACTGCAGATCTTATGCCTGAAGAATGAAAGGTAATGCTTCCAGCCATGGTTTTGATTCTAACAGGTGACATTTTAGGCTTACTTTTAAAGTTCGGTGTTGTCTTTTGATCAAGCCATTTGTCTGTGAATGATATACATTGTAGTATTTGTATGAAAATGAAAATATTTTCCAAGATATAAACTAATGCTTTAACAATTGATTCTCCTGATCTTCTAGTGGCAACACTTCAATCCATTGTGTATAACAATTGATGATAGTTAGAAGATATTTGAATCCTTTGCAAACAGATAATGGCCCAACCAAATATATATTTAAATGCTGGAATCTATGAGGCGGTACTTTGAATTCTCCTGAGCTGAATCATGATGGATAATACAGTACAAAGTCTGTAATCCGGACTCGTCGGGACTTCGGCGATTCCGGATTATAGATCATCAATTTAAATCTGGTAAGATGGCATGCAGAAATTCTACAATTAAAAATATGAAACCATAATTTATGAAATAAAGAGCAATTATGATCTAAAGGTTATCAAATTTTACAAAAAAAAGCTTAATATTTATTTACTTTATTAAACATTTCTTTCAACGCGCGCATACATAAAACAGGTATGTAATGTATGCATATTCTATACGCGCATGCATAAAGTTTGTAGCTTTGAGGTACAGATTATAGATCATTCCGGATTATGGACTTTGTACTGTTATATGCATGTTAAGCATGCTGTAGTTCATAGTTGGCAGTCTTTATTCATGTTGGGCCTTTTGAAATGCCTGGTTATCAGCTTTATTGTGGATCTAATTCCAGGATGAGATAAGTTATGAATTGATGAAAATATTCGCTGCCAAAATTCTGCTGGTATGTATGGGCGATTGCAATTTGTAGAAATATTGCAGTAGATTTTCTTGCTGTCTCATTTATGGATTTGTAAAATTGTTAAGTGTGGATTGCTTCTAAGTATCTCCAAATCTTCATCTTTTTAATTGTCTGCTATAGTTTGCAGATGGCACAGAAGTGGTGTCTATATCAGAGAGTATGTCAGCAGTGGTATTTTCATCCCTTTGGGATAAACTGGATATCAGTTGAGAACTGGCCAATGTATGACAATTGTCTAATTTGCCATGGGAGGCATTTTTTGAATCTATTGGAAAGCAAAGATATTGGTTTGTGAACAGTGTATATTGTAAAAGATCGGCACTGTATTTTTGTATTAGTGTCAAACTTCGGGAAAAGAAATTCAAGGTTTTTTTTAATTGTCCACAATTTAATATAAAACAGCTCCAATGGCAGTTTCGGAGGTATCAGTTGTCAATGATATTTTGGCCTTTTCAAATGAGTGTGTTAAATTCATGGTATGACTAAGTGCATCTTTTAAAGCTTGGAATGAGCTTCTTCCATCCAGGTTATTTGTTTTCTGCAATTCCTTTTGATTTCACTGAGGAATGTTATTAAAAGTTATTCCAATTTCAGATATTTAGTATGAATCTGTGATAAAAATTCCCCATACCTAAAAATTGTCTTAAATTAATTGTTTGTAAATGAATTAATGATTGCATCAGCTCTCATTGAAAGAGGTTTAGGTCCTTCAGCTATTCGTATCCCAGGAATGCAAGTTTACTTTGACCGAATTTACACTTTTCTAGCCAATTGAACAATTGTCTGAGTCCAAAATCAAGCTCGAGTAGTTTTGATTTTCGTGCCATTTGCAGCAAACAATTCTAATTTTGAAATTATTATCTTATCTGTAGTTAGTTGAGGAATAATAGATAGTTTTGCCCCGTGTATGTATTAAGAACTGGGCAGCCGATTCTTTATCACTGATGAAAAGGCGACTCGGTTCCACCCTGTTTTTCCTCTGTCATCAATGAGAGACTGGGTCCTTGTTTTCTGAGTTGTTTATCTGTGACCCTGATGATAAGTTACACAGTTGTTTACACTTAAACAACTTGTTGCTGAATTTTTTGTGATAGTAACAGATATTGCTGGTCTTGTTACCAATGTAACTCCTATCTCTTGGTTTGGATCAGGGACGATGATAAGGAGGACTGTCTCGTTGTCTGAATAAAGTAGAAACTTGTAAGCTAAGCTCACTAATTTGTTTTTGTAAGCTTTCAATCAGTCCCATGTTTACAATTGTGGATAAATTGTGGCTGTTTGAGGGGTAATAGGATTAAATTCCCAAACCTTATTAGCCATCATCGCCACCTTCAAAAAATCTTAACAGCTAGATGTGTATATTAACAGGTAGATGCTGGAGCCACAATGTATTAAGGAGAGTATTTGCTACTCTGTTGCCTGCCAGATTGGCACATTTTACACAGCAGCTGAGATGAACAGCTTTTTATCACCCAGTTCTAGTTCACTGACTTAACTTCTGGGTTTTGGAATCTGCACATAATGAAATTAATCTGTCCTTAATTGCCTTATATTTGCCATCTTGTGGCAGACTAAGCAAAGTATCAGATATTTGATACAAAATACAGGTTTAGTGGAACATATCACATAATCATACTTTGTTTGGCCTATAGTTATTTTTATATTTCTGAATTGTGCTTCTAGTTGAAGGAACAATATTTTCAAATCTAGTTTCCAAAACAAAGGAACTTTGACACTTACCCTGACAACAGCAGTGGTTGTTGCATTAGTGTCTTTACTTTCATCATCATCAACCATAGTAGAATTATGCTTAACGAATTTACAGTTATCTTTATCCAGCTTTATTTTTTATAAATGAAACTTTTCGTGAAATTCTCTTAAAGCTTTACAACCTTTTAAAGAACTGATTTATTTTATGCAATATCATTTGTATTATTAATAGCATTTTCTAGTTAAGCAGCATTCAATATTACATTTAGAACACAGATTTTAATTACTAGAAAGTATCCTCACCTTCTTTTCCTTGCATTTTATGTTTAGATAATAATTCATTTGATTGGGGAGAATCGATTGAGTACCATATTCACCTATTCCAGAAGTATTTCAGTCTCGTATTTATTGCATTTTATACATTTCAGATGAATAAAAACAATTAACCATCATTTCTTAATGCGATCCACGCAAACACAGAAGCACTGTGGATTCGAAACTGCTGTTTCCAGAAGCTATTATTCAATCGACTGTTGAGCTCTCAAAATTATGAAACTCTACGATGGGCAAGTAAGTACTTATAACACTATGCATGACACATATTTAATAACTAATGAATTATTTACTATATATGTATAATGTAAATGACATGTTGTCATTTTACAGAAACATCATACGTCCTTCTTGTATCTTACATTTCGTAAGTAGAACTGGATTATGTTCGGTTGCACTAGTGGGCTCAATTATAGAAGACTGCACAAATCAAGACAAAAAAAAAAAAAAAAAAAATATTATTAAGATTTACCAAACGAATATTTAAACTTATTGAAAATATTGAATGATTTTAACTTTATAACTGTAACTGCTCAAAAACAGAAAATAATTCTTTTGCTCAGAACATTTTGATCACTGATATTAGTACTCAGAGTTGTAGCTAGGGTTTTCAGCGCCCAGGGACAACTGAAGATTTTGCGCCCCCGTAACTGCTTGCCAAGGATGGAAAATATTTAATTCTAAAATGTTGTAATATCAGTTTGGCACCCCTTGGATTCTGTGCCCGGGGACATATGCCCCCCTTGCCCCCTCTAGCTACCTCCTGTTAGTACTTCCTGCAGTATGTGTGAAATCTGAATTTAGATTTTTTTAACCAATTGGACCGAAATGTTTAAAAGCATGTTTGAGGGGTGTATGGAGAAAATGTTGATTGCAGGGTCATATAAAATGTCAAATTTGTGAAAAGAATATGAACGTGGAAGAGAAAGAACTGTATAGATGGTTCTAAGTGGATGTGTAGATTTACAGGAGACAAATGGAGGCATCAAATTAGTCTTTTCAAAAGGTTTCGTGTGAAGATATTTGAGATGTCAACAATACGTTCTACAAAAAGAGAGAATAGAAGGTAAGTTTCATTTATTATTATTGGCTAAAGTGAAATATTGGGTGCAAGCCAAATTTGGCGATTTCGTTCTTAGGTAATGACATTATTATGGTAGCTTTATCTTCATAGTTGGGTCATTTTTTTAACTGGGCTTGGTTGTGTGTGATGCCGAGTTTATGCAATTTTCTGATTTTTTTTTTAAAGTGAAAACAGATCATTGTGTATATGTGCAGTGCTGAGTTTGTGCAATTCTCTTTTTTTCAAGTGAAAACAGATCGGTGTATATGGCGAGAACAATAGTAATTTATCAAGTATTACATACAGTGTTTAATATATTGTTTGCATATTTTAAATTTGCATTGTTGTTTTAACTGTAAATTATATTTTAGTCATCATTTTTTTATATTTACATTGTATTTTTAATTGTTTTCTTTTGAAATGTTGATAATGTTTTAAGACTTGTGAAAAATATCGATAGTTCGACGATCTTCTTAAAAACAGTAGAAAAACTGGAAACTTAGACCTGATTAGCCACTTTTACCTTATTATTTTCATATGTAGAAATATACGAGTTTAAGAAACAGTGATATGAAAGCTGTGTATGATATTATGTAGAGATATATGAGTTTAAGAAATAGTGATATGAAAGCTGTGTATGATATTCTTTTGCCATAAAATATTTTTTATTAATACTAAAGTGTAAAAATTTTTTTAAAGTAATGAAGGTTATCAACATATTAGTACGTGATGTTATGTAGCAATGAAGTGATTTGTGAAAACTATCCTATTGAGTATTCAATAATACGAATTTAAATTTTTTAAAAATTGTATAAATGTTAAAGCTTAAAATATCTTAAAAATACATGTGGTGTAATGCCAAAATAGATTGTGACATCAAAAGCTTAGTGCCACCCATTTATGACATCACTGAGCCCCAATCTCACCATTTTGTTTATGATTCTGAATCAAAGGAGAAAAATGGCTGAAGAAAAGGATCAATGGGATGGCTATCAGTGAGTCTGCGCTGAGAAAGGTGAAAGTATTCATCATTGTAAAAGCCCTGGTTTGAAAAAAGCGAGATAAGTATAACTGATATTTTATTTTTTACTTATTTGTGGTTATATGAAGCTGGAACAAATCTGCTTATGAATTAGCTGAATGCCTGAATAAAAAAAACTGTGGTTGACTGGAGGAATTTTTGCAGAGAAGTGTGTATGGAGGATGTATGTGTAAAAAGAGGGAAATGATTGTTTGTGAAGACTGATTTTGGCAAAAGCAAGTATAGTTAGGGTTGAAGGGTGAGTGGAAAGTGTTTGTTCGGTGGAATTGAAAGAGGTAGTGAAAGATCACGCGAAAGAGACTTTGTTGGAGGAGATTTCTCAAAAAATCATACCTGAAACTATGATAATCTTGGACTGCTGGAAAGCCTGTGATTGCATTAGTAATCAAGACTTCCAGCATTTAGCAGTGAATTGTTCTGTGGCTAACAAAGACCTCGAAACTGCCCATACCAACAGCATTGTGGTATATGGAGCCAGATCAAGTGGAGTCTTTGGCAGTTCATCGGATGACATTTTCGACTCCTGTTTTATGCAATTTGTGCAGCCAAGAACGAATGAGATGAGTGCTTTTACTTGTTTTGAAGTATATGTTTTCCACACTGTTTTAGGTAACAACCATCTTGGAAACATTACTTCTTGGTGCCATTCTTATCATAAAAAAAATTGCCAAAAATATCAAAGATTACCCGATAGTAAACTTTTACCAAAAATTCTCTGCTTTTTTAACCTTTCAGAATTTAGTAACTGTCATCTTTAGTACAGAGGTGAGTGTTCAGCAGTTATACATTATTTAATAGGATAGATATAACTGCTTCCCTGTTGCCATTTTGTAAACAATAACTTCGATTCCAGAATTTGTTTGTAATACTTTCTAAAACAATAGAGCTTTTAACATAAACAAAATATAATTTTATCACAATTAATGGTAGAAAAAATCCAGTGTTTAAATATTTATACATAGAATTGAAAAATCTATGAATTTAATTTCTGATTTTGTTTACTGCTTAGATGGAATGAATTGTAAATATTTAATTTTTTTTTGTGAATGTATATTTTTATGCATTAGTTTTTAAGTCATAATTTTGCCTACATTTTATTATAAATGTGTTTCAGTGACTGCAGATATTTCTAATTTTGTGATACAATTGATTGAAGAGAATGTTGATTTCGTATGTAAATATTATATAGCAAGTTTTCTTAGTTTGGCAAAAACTTAATTTGAAAGTTACCAAGGAGAAGTACTGTTATTAGTAGTACTTCTCCTTAGTGCTTTGAAGATTCAAAAGTAAGTTTTATGTCAAAGTCATATATGTAATTAGCAAATTTTTGTGTTTTCAAGTAGTACCATAATTAATGTATCCTCAGCACAGCCAAAGTGCACTATGTGGTTAGACTAGAATTTTCTTAAACCTGGAAAAGTCAGAAAATCTCATTCCCCCTGTTTGAGAGCAACTCTGATTTTGTAGATGATAGGCTTTAGATATGCTAACATTTAAATGTTTATAGATTCTTTATTTGTAATTTTAGTTTGAATTCATGCAAAGTATTTATTTTTAACTTTTCTTTCCGCATTCAAATTAGCATGTCTTAATTTTGTTGTGGGATTTATTTCAGAAAGCTAGGTTCAGTTTCACCGTTAACCATTTTAATTAATAATATAAACTTAAAAGTCATTTCTGATCTACCTCTCGAATGAGTTGCTAGTAAGATTTTGAGATATTGGTTACTAAATAAATGAATAGATAAAAATTGCTTTTCCGGACAACAGCAATATCACATATTATTTTGTTGATTTGTATTTCACTAACGCAACATCTGTGGTTCTACCACTTGTAATATACATATTTAGAATTAATTAATTCATTCAAAATATCTAAATGATTTCTTGAGTAAAACAATTGCTCAATCCTATTTGTTTTATTTCAGACATTATACTTCCATATGTTATGTTACCAAAAGGGTTTTACTTGTGTAATAATCATCAATAGCTTGATAGGATAACCATGAACATGAATTATATTTTGAGTGTGTAAATACACTTGTTTAAATCTGATGTTCTATTTTTAGTTTTATTAACTTAAATGCATACAAATGGAAAATTTTTAAGTTTCATTTAAGGTCTAAATAAAATAAAAATAATGTTTAAGTTACTTTAATTGGAACATATTTAAACTATAATACAATAAACATATTATATACTATTAATATACAAACATAAAGTGTAATATTACATGATTCTGATTTCAGTATGGAATTTGGTTTTGATAATACTGGATCATATCATACGTTTTTGTACGGAAATTCAAGCAAGAGTCTCTGATAATTTTCAGCATATATGCTGCTGCTTCTTTCTCACTTGCAGTTGGTGCAAAACGGGATCTTAAAAGTTTGATTGTTTGACCTCTAAAGCAAGGTAAGCCTGTATCAAGCATCAAAGTGACTAAAGAAACTATTGCTTCTCTGTAAGGCCTGTAAATAATTAAATATCCATATATTATAAATAAACATAATTTGAACCATAATAAAATTAACTAATTAACCATAATAAACTACTAATGCAACTTATTCAAAGTATTATATTCAAATGTTTTTTTAATGTTAGTATAACAATGGTCTCCACTGTAGTTTTCTTTAACAAAACATAAAATTCCCTGCACATAATTTGTTCTCTGTGGTTGCACAAAATGCTAAGATGCTGTGTGTTGGAGCACACATAGATTTTAATTATTTAATACAATATTTATGAATATCAGGTTTTAACAAAAGTTTCCCGCCACTGCAAATATCATCTGTGCAAACAGCTCACATTGGCATGTTTAATCATATTTTGTCAAATGATTTCTGAAGACTTGTTTTAGAATACTGTGTTGCGAAATTTGTAAAAAAATATCATTATCACAAGGTGTCTGAAATTGAACTATCACGCTACCAGATTAGAACCATCATTCATTTCCAGTTCTGCTGCAAAAAGTTAGCTATAGAATGCCACCAAATTATGTGTATAGCTTTAGGTACTAATTTTGTTTTGTAAAAAAATATCATTATCACAAGGTGTCTGAAATTGAACTATCACGCTACCAGATTAGAACCATCATTCATTTCCAGTTCTGCTGCAAAAAGTTAGCTATAGAATGCCACCAAATTATGTGTATAGCTTTAGGTACTAATTTTGTATCATATGACAACGTGAAGGTTGGTACCAAAAGTTCAAAAACAAGGACTATCACATTCAAGAAGCACAGTGCTTTGGCCGACCTACTGATGTTGAACAGGCGCATGAGAACTTGTGGAAAATCAGTATGTAACCACTCAAGAGCTTGCTAAGGAGTTAGACCTTAGTGGTCCATTAGTCATACTATACATTGCATAAACTTTGATGTACAAGTTCAATCGCTGGGTACTGCACGAGCTGACTTAAGTAGATAAAGATAGACATGTTCAGGCCTGCAATAATCTGCTTGAGTCTGCCCCTGGTGAGCTTGTCTGCAGTAGCGCAAAATGCAGTTTGGCTAACAAAGAGATCATACTTTGTACACTGACTACCAATAAGTATTTGGACACCTGTGATAGAAAAGAAAAACTAACTTTATTCAAAATCAATAGTTGGTAGAGCCTTTACGAGAGGTAATTACTCCGGGACATACTTTTTTCCACAAGTCTTTGTATGACAGCTAGTGGTATTTTTCTTCCACTCGACTTGAAGAAGACATAGAAGTTCTTTCACCGATTTTGCAACCCTGAATTTGGCGATGCAACTCATCCCAGAGGTTCTAGATAGGGTTCAGGTCTGGACTCTGGGCAGGCCAGTCCATTCGACGAACTCCATTGGCACCATACCAAGCCTTGGTTAACGTCGAAACATGACAACTGGCATTGTCGTCCTGAAAGTAACAGGGGTTCAACGAGTAAAACTGCCACAACGTAGGAAGCACATTGTCATCCAAAATAGTGCAGTAGGCATCGGAGTTGAGCTTACCATGAATGGGGACCAAGGGTACCGGGAGAAACACCCCCAGACAATAATTCCACCTCCGCCGAACTTGACTGTTGGCACAATGCATTCTGGTAGAAGACGTTCTCCAGGTAGATGCCACACCCAGACCCTGCCATCCGAACGGTGAAGGGTGAACCTTGATTCGTCACTCCAAAAAATCCGTTTCCACTCATCTACGATCCAATTTCGATGTGCTTTGCACCACATTAACCGAGCAGCACGGTTGGACTTTGTGATCAAAGGCTTATGGGCAGCAGCACGACCATGAAAACCAAGCAGTTGTGCTTCCTTATGGATGGTATTCATTTAAACAATACGCCCGGATGCCTGTTGAAACTCCTCGCGGATGAGGGCTATCAGTTTGGTGCGGTTCTTCCTAATTTCTCTGAACAGCACTCGTCGGTCTCTATTCCCCAGTTTCGTTGGTCTGCCGACTCGGGCACATTCCAACAATCACCGCTCACCTTCCACTTCTTAATCACATAGGCCACTGTCGATATTGGGTACTTCAGATCGCTAGATATGTCCCTTAAGGATCGGCCACTTTTGTGATACCCAATAATTATACCTTTCTCGAAATCAGAGAGCACCAAACTGCGAGGCATCTTGCATGCGACTAAAGCCGATGCTGTTTCCTACATGATATATATACCGGCGGAGTCCGTGGCGTACCTTGGGGCCGCAGATATCGTCATTTGCATAGGTGTCCAAATACTTATTGGTAGTCAGTGTATTTGGCAGGATTACTGTGGTATTATGCACAAAAAATATCTGAAAAAAGGTAAAACCCTTGACAGTAATTGTGTAAAGCGAGATACTAGTCTGTGTTGACACTGCTATGAAGAAAAAACATCGAACTGAGGAACTGAGTTCCATCGCAAAAAGGTAATGTTCCATCAAGATAATGGACATAAAACTAAACGTGTCTGCATTCACTGGACTCAAAGGGGATCTTTTGCCACAGCCACCATATTAGCCATGCCATCGCTTTTTAGACTTCTACCTTTTTTCCAAACCTGCAGTTACATGTTGCTGGTGCTATTGTCCTTTGTTTCAGGACATGTGGCCACCAAGTTTCTGGGCCGAAGGCTTAGAAAAACTACCAAAACATTGACAGATTTGGGTGGTGATTACTACCTGCTTTAACACGTTGATGTCAGCCTGACACACTGGTGGGTCATACTTGTCTGTTCTGTGAGGTGGCATGACCCACCTTGATTGTTGCGCAGGTCAGTATAACTCACTGATGGATCACATTTGTATATCCAAAAATAGGCAGTAAAATTTTTAATTTAATTATTCAACAGTATAAATTAACATTTCAATATTATAATCAAACATTAAATACGAAATAAATAACTTTAAATGTAACTTAAATATAATTATTAATTTTTTCTATGCAATTTTTTAAAGCAAGCTAAAACAAATTGCCCGTACAATTATCATAATATGTTATTACTTTCTTTGTTCTATTCACGGCTTACTGAGTACTTGTGTGGCTTGCTAAGCGGTTATAGCATCGCTTTCTCGTCTTCCTTGCGGCTCCTTCCTACGAATTAATTTCTTTTTTTTTTTCTTTTTGTGTTAATTTTATACTTCACTATGGGGATTCACAAAATGGCCTGCTAATTCAAGCATCGCCACATGAAAAGAACAATGAATATTCGCACTGCCATCAACATGTTAAAGATGTAGCTTCTATGTTTTTTATCCTAACTGTGTCAAGAATATTTTTTTGCATAATTAATTAATTGTTAAGAATATTTTATACATATCCATAGATAGGTACTTGTCTTCTGTAGTGGTTTGGCAAGAAAGTCGACTCTGCACATTTCTGCATTAGCGGAAAAAAGAAATAGTTACCGATCTGTGCCTGTGCAAAAACAAGCGATTAACTATCCAACTGGTTTTCCATAATTGCAACTGTGTCAGTATAGTGGCTTTTAATCACAAAATGCTCATTAGGCATACTATTTTCTGTGTTCTATCAATGGAAAAGAAGCTATAGTTGATATATGAGGCGTTATTAGCAGCAGTTGCAGAAACAGAAATTTCTGGCATGTTTATAGATGTTGCTATTTTAAATAAACTGTGGACAAAATTGTATTAAATTACTATAACAAATACAAATTTATGTTAATTTCTTTCTATAGACTCACATTAAATAATCTGTGTTGCATAAATATTGAAAGAATTACTGATTTGTCATTTATCGTAACCATTTTTGTTTTCACAGATGTTTTATAACATTTGGGAAGTGCATTTTCTTCCAAAAGTTGAAATTGCACCAACATCATTCCCTCTTACCAAGGCTACTATGAAAGACAAGTACTCATATATATATGTAACAAATTCTAAAATATTCGATAATATGTTAATTGTTTTTCTTGAAGAGATAACGATTTTTTAACCAGTAGATGAACATTAAATTTAGAGAAACACCCTATGCACCTCGACAGAACCTGACAAAAGTATTTTTTCTGTAAGGAGTAAAATGATGTAACAGAAATGATAAATAAAATAAAACTTCTTGAAGAGATGTCTGTTTTAGAATTTCTCAATATTATATATATAGTACTTATATATTTAAAATTAGTTCTCAGTTTTAAATTTTGGCCAATTTTTTAGATACTTTTATTCAACATAAATATTTAAAGTAACTGCACTTTACAAATAAAAATAACATTTATGCCTTTTTTTTAAAAAAAATTATATTTAATTTGTAAGTATTTTTCCAACAAAATGTATTTGCTTAATTCAGCTCCTTTTAGGAGCTAAATTAAGCAAATACATTTTGTTAATTTTATTTATGTGAAAATTAGCTGAAAATTATGATTGTTTTTTTTTAACCTTTAGATAGACCAACAAACTCAGCTCAGACATTGCATGTATTTGGGAAGAAAGAATTGCTTAATCGCACAACCACTAAAGAGAGTTACTGCTTTATAAATTGAAAATTATATGTGAATTATTATATTGAAAATTATATTATATTAATATAGTGAAACCAGTATAATTTACTCACAAGCCAAAAAATACTACATAAAACTTTTCAACAAGCATATACAGTGTGTCCACTTCAGTCCTTACCTGGCCTTTATTTTTGCAACCATTTGTCATAGACATATACTTCTAAAAAATGTTTTTAACAATGCAAACATTCATGTTTTGGCATTTTTAAATTTCAAGGGTTCAGTCTTGTAAAAATTGCAAAATCTAATTTTTTATATGTTCCTCTGGTCTATATACTCATATTTAGGAATATTTTATACTCATTATTTAAAGCAAATTTTTTGAATGTGACTCCAGTGCAGCAAAAGTTAACTGAGACATTTAACTGAGAAACTGAGAAAACGATCATATTCAGGGACTACACACAAACTGAAGAACAAAATGTTTACATTTTTTAATACAACTAAAAATACTGACATTAAGAGATTAAGTACTGAACACGTTATGCATATTGTGATGAAAAGTATTGATCAATATGATTTTTTTCATAAAGAAGATATTAACAGAGTTGTAGAAAATTCTTGTTTTAAAAAACACTGACAGACTTAAGTATTGGCACATGGCCAACTCATAATAGCTGCATTAATTAAAAATGTAAAATAAGTACTTGCATATTAATGAAAGCATCTCAGTGCAATTTGGCAATACTTTACAAATGAAAAGGTAAAAGTTACTTATTGGATGCAAGTTGGTGGTTTTCATTAATGTTTTTAGAAATATTTCCAAACTATCAATATTTGCATTAAAAATAAAACACATTCTTTACCTAATCTTTCTTTAATTTTTTTGCACTATCTACTCCCCAAGTACACAGCATACAACGATCTGTTTCTACTTAAAAAAAAAAAGAGAGAGAGAGAGAAATGCAGACTTGGCAATACTGGGTATCTACCAGATGTACATCCTCATAATTCTCTTTATGAATTTTGTGGCAAAATTATGTATTCCTGCAGAAATTTTACTTCAGTTTTTTACCTTGCAGAACTTTTTACAAATGCAAAATTTACAAATGCATTATTTTAAAATTAAGGCAAAAATATAGACATTTATTTATAAAAACCGTTGGAACATGACAAAAAAAGTTACCAAACTGGCAACATTGCTTGACTGAAGGACTACTATGAATGTGGTTGCCTGAAGAATGTCTACGTAAATGGTTGCCAAAGTTTGGCACATTCTGAAAATATAGAATCTTCTACTAAGATGGTTGCAATAACACGCAAGTACAGAAAAATATCTGTATTTTAATGAATTTTTTGTATGATTATTCGACTAGAATTCTAAAGTAAAAATATTTCAGGAGAATATTAATAATATATTTTTGGAGTTTGAAAATTTATGAATTATTTACATAATAATCTTTCAACATACCAAATGTAACAAAACAAAAAAGAATTTCATTGAATAACATAATAAGGGGGGGGAAATTAATCTTGAATTACAATTGATTTATTTATCAGCGCCTCAATGCAAATTGAAGAAAACATAAAAAATTGCAAATTTTGAAATTAAATAGCTTTATGAATTTTTGTTACAAGGGAATAAATTTTTTGTGCTTTATTTTTAATAAGATATATTTTCCTACATATGATTTATAGTAGTAAGAACAAACAAAAAAAGACCTAATATAGGGGTCAGGAAAGCATATAAGCATATAAAAATTTTAAGTAGTGGCTAGTGCATGCTGCAAAATTTCTTAACATAAATTATTCTAGTTGCCACAGAGGAATCCTTGTACATGGACTTCTTAACTTTCTGAGCACAAGGTTTTCACTAAGGAATGCACATATATACTTTCTTAGACAGCACAAAAAATTTTCTAGTCCATATATATGTGGTATCATCTTCTTAGATTAGAATAATCACTACAGAATTGAATACACACATTTATTTTTTAGACGATGAATAAAATTAAGCTTAATTGGAAGGATTTTTACATAAGAAGTTAAATGCCAACTCATGTAACTAAACTGCAGATCAAAATGAAAGAATTTTTAGTTACCTGCTGGTAGCTTCCAACACTCATATTTACTCCAGCATCCACGTCATTCTCTCTCAGTATTCTGACAGAAGAAGTTTTTACCATTACAAGGATGTGATGGCAGGGCCATATATGGACGGAGCAAAAAATGCACTATATAATCATGCTATTCAGAGGGTTAAAAGTGACTTATATGCTTAAACTTTCTCCCAGTTGGTGGAAGAAGACTCAAACAATATCTGCTTGCAAAATTAAAAAGCACTGCCTTGTTTCAAATTTCCACAGATAATGGATTCTGCTGCTAGCTTAATGAAAGTAGAGTCTCAATGGTTTAGTCTACATATCTTTAAAAAGCCAGTGCTGACATTCAAAACACAGAATTCATGCCAAACAGATTAACAGTAGTAGCCATTTAAATGTATTGTATGTATATATATATATATATATATTATATATATATATATATATATATATATGTAAACATTTCGATGGATACCTCTATTATTTTGTTATGAAGAGTCATTGTTTTAAAACACATGAAAGAGAATTGAGTGCAACAAATATTTACTTCCAACAATTTATGTCAAAGGAATATCTGTATACTCATATGAAAAGATTAGGTTTATCCTTCCTCTTCAGATTCAGTCTTCCCCAATTCCCCCCCCCCCAATCTAATCTAATCGATTTAAGGAAAATTTATTCATGAAATTCAATTCATAGTTTCATTAAAAAAATAATTATATAATAGTTTGAATAATTATAACTGTACTTAATAACACAGCTGTTTAAAGTTTATCTAGTTAATTACAGTATTCAACTCAGTCTGCACCCAATTTACCATTGATATCCACTAAGTGATATATGATTTACAGTTTATATTGTTGAATCTTTTTCTTTTATTTGGCCGAATGCTTGAATATTGTGTTCCTAACTCATTTAAGTATCACTTACAGTCATCCTCAAAGGTTGTCATCTCTACAAATTTGTTCTAGATAGTCATTAAAAATATTTCTGTTTTAAGAAAATGCAAATGCATAAATATTTTTACGTAAATGCATATTTAAAAAATAAAGAGAGTCTTTACCTTTTACTTCAGGATTTTTTTTAAATGACTTACCTTACAGCTAAATAAGCCTGAACACACAATTCCATAAACCATCGAAAAGGTGGTGCTTCCATTTTGCCACCCATTATCATTACCATTTCATCTGTAAGTTTAATATCAGGTTCAAAACCAAGATTTCCTCCTGGAGAACTCTCAAACATAAATCCAAAATCTGTGCAGTAAATAAATATATAACATGAGCAAGATAAAATAGAATATCCAATAAATTTTCATTAAAAAATACCTGATTTAAGTTACTGAAATTAAGGACAAAGTCACACACATTTTAAAGCGAAGAAATATTAAATTAATTCAGGAATACACAATTGTGATTTAAAAAAAAAAAATCCTCCTTTCAATATTTTACCTGTTTCTAATATATATTTTGAAAAATGCAAAAATAATCCTTTTTTCACTTAAAAAAATAATAAAAAACTTTAATCCTATAACTTACCTTAGAAAAACAAAATATGCAAAAAAGTGGTTTATCTCTTTGAAAAGGTATTCTAATAATGGATACTTTTAGGTATGTCTTAATGGCTGGTGCACAGTTTATAAAAAATTTCACAATATTCTACAATGGTTTAAAAGAAGACAAATTCTGAGAAAATACTGAAATTTCTATGAGACTGTAGCTTTTGTATTACTCGTCACATTGGATAGACATTTTTAATTCTTCAGTTTCTTTGAATTATCACTAATGATGGATGTGCCAAAAGTGAAGGTAAACTTCGTTACATGGTAGGAATTTGTACCATATAACAAAAGAAACAAAATATTTTTTGTTACAAAGAAAATCAAAAGATTGGATTGGATTATGTAATTATGGCAAAGCACACAAGGCCTATCTGCCTAAAGGAAGGGATGCCTTCGTGGAGGACTTTCTAAGGGAAACTGGCTCATATACACTTTATACATGGGGAAAACCACGAAAACGCCCATGCAACCAGCCCGTTCGCGGGATTTGAACCTCGGCCAAACTACCAATGTTCAGCGTCTTTACCACTTGGCCGCTGGTGAGCAGAAAATCAAAAGAAACAAATTATTTTTTACAAATGGCAATACCAATATACTACGTTCAGTATAAAATAAAATTAGGAGATCAATATTTAACAAGAAAAAACTCAAATTTTGAGTGCCAATGATTAGGAGGATGCCAAAAGTTCATAATGACAACTATAAATTTTGATATAAAATTAAACTTTTTTCTATGAGCTTTTCAACTTTTGTTCCTCATTATCAGAGAACTTTGATGTTTAATTTTAAATACCTGACCTTATGTGTACTGATTTTAATATGCTTGTGTAACTAAATTCTTTTTTATATAAGTCTTAATATGAGGGAATCATATTTATATTAAGCACAATGGAACCCCAAATCATGAATATCTCTCATCAGAACAAATTTATGTGAACAAAAAAAGGTCTCGGGTATTGATAGGTATCTTGAGTTAGGAACAAGTCACCAATAAATATTTAAATATTTTCAATGGTATTTTAAAATAATGTATGGTACACAATTAACACTAAAAAGCATATGAAAATATCATTTTAATATTTTCCATCGTTTAGCAAAAGTTGGCAAGTGACTTACAGGCCCATGAATTTGACCTGGAGAAAATTATGGCCAGACTGTACTGCAGATTGAGACTTTAAGGGCTCTGACAAGAGTTCCTCTTAGCTGTGCATGTGTACGTATGCATGCTTAAAAAGCACGCTTTAAAAAATTTAATGTACAAAGAAAATTAACAAGCGCACATGTAAACACACAACCAATCAAAATAGTTGTAATTACATTTTTGCATTACTTTTAAAATAAAGCATATTAAATATGTTCATTATATATTCGTTCATTTTTAATTATGTGCATTAGTGTTGCACCATATCATTCCTTAGTAGGAATGGTATTGGTGTGCTGTCTCCTAATGTGATGAAGTGTGCATTGTTAAAGAGCAACTAGCATGTTGTACTTTGTCCACAAGCGTAATTAAAATATATATGTTTGTGCATTGTACGGTATGTTCATATATTTATATATTAACCATGGAAACTTTCTAAAAAAAAAAAAAAAAAAAAAAAAAAAACAACAACATTGATTCATATATTAAAATGTATTGAAAGTGATTTTAAAATCAAATGACTATAAAATAGCTGAAACAGACACCAAAGAGTAAAAATTAATTATAAATTTTCAATTACAGGAAATATTTCTATGAATGACAAAGAAAATGGAGTTGCTTGTATTTAATATTGTGATGAACATGGAAATTATGATTTTATTACAGGGGGAAAAACAGATAATTGGGAACTGGGCTTTTTAGAACAGCATTTAGATAGTGAGTTTCATGTGGACAGTAAGCAGACATCTTTTTTGATAAATCCTGCTTTTCCTTACAGCATCATGATGACTATAAATCCATCAGTATCACCATGAAGAACAATGTTGAAAGCTTGCACTTTTCAACAGACTGGCCTATTGCCTATACTGATGGTATGGAGTGCCACTAGGTACACATGTTTCTCACTTATCTATCTTACTAGCTACTTTTACATACATGCACGTGTGCCATATTTTCAAGGTCACTGTTGTCTCACCTTTCAACAGAACAATGCAAAACCAGATGTTGCATTACATTTTATTGGTGCAAAGAATGTTAGAATCTTGGCAAGTGCATTCTTTAGATCTCTCACTAATTAAAAATCTGATCAATGATTCCAGAAAGACAGGTACAAATGATTTTATGGCAATAAAACACTGGCATAAAATTGTAAAATAAATATGGTTCTGCTCACTGCTTTCTTCAAGGCAGTAATTTTAATGGCTGGAAGCAGATATTTTAATTCTAAATTTTTTCCAATTCAAGATGTTTTCTACCATAATTCAAGAACATTAATTCCTTTATACCTTGTGTTATGACTTAACTCGTTGAAGGGCAGTGGTTACCTACAGTAACTACTTTTTCTATTGAACATCTTAGTCACTCGTGTGAGTGGTTTTCAAGACTGACTGTTTCTGAAGTTCACTTGTAGCTCACTAGATAGCAATCAAGAAACATAAGCCAGTAGTTGATGCAGCAATTCATCTTCAAGATGTTGTCTTCGATGTCTGATGTTTCACGACAACATCAGGACAATGTGCACTCTGCAGCACCAAGAAAAAGCCAGTAAGAACAGTGTGGGAATGCAGCACATGCAAAGTTGCACTCTGCTTGAAAAAGAAAACCTGTTTCCATGAGTACCATAGAGACTGATTTGTAGAGATGTGTTCTGTGGGCGGTAGTCACTGACATTAACCACCAGAGGTGGTCATTTTTTTCACGCGTCTTGAACAAAATATGTGTAACTGTCGCAAATAATTTTATTGTAAATAATTTATTTAACACCTGATATGGTAAATAAAACAAGTGTTTTTCTGAAAAAGTTAATTGTCTTTTCCTGCCTCTCAAAGAGTTAAACAGCATGTTTAATAAGTTATAGTTAATTTTATCTTTATAATTAATCTATTTTAGTTTTTGTAAAATTATTGCTTAAATATAATTTATCTATTTTTACGTTGCATTATCATACAAACGACAAAATATAATAAGTTACATTATGGCCCTTAAAGAACATTCTCTGGTATATATTTTATAAATATACTAAAGCTTACCAATATGGATAATATGGCCATCTGTATCAACCATAATATTGCCATTATGCCTATCTTTGATTTGAAGCAAAAATCCAATAACACTATAAGCAGCCATACTTTTAATAAAGTTTCTGCGAGCCTAAAAATTGCATAAAATACTTTTATCAGTACACAATAAGACAAATTCAAGGTTTTATAATAAAGACATTTTTTTTTTTTTTTTTACAATGGAACTTAATAAAGATGGCACATTAATTTTATAGAATACATAAGAAATTGTATAGAAAGAAAAAAATGGGGAATATATTTTAAGTAAATATATAAGTTACATTACTATAATTAAAAAATTTTGCATTTTGGGAAAGGAAACAAAAACCATATATCTGCTCACCATTAGATCAATAGCCTACTATAATCTATACTCATATTTTACTAAAATATACCAAAGAAATATATATATATATATAAAACTTATGCTCTAACAATTAAGAATAAATTCTATATGAAAATTGTTTAAATGACCTTTTGGAATGGTTTTGACATCTATCACAATAGCGTTTAAGGAATACTCATACAATCCAAGTCAGTTTGACGACCTAGTGTCTCTTGATTTTGCATTTGGTACACATTCAATAACACCACACTGAAATAAATATATATATAAAAAATTTATTCAGGTACATTTCAAATACACATGACACTCTATATCAATAATAAATACTTTTCAAAGAATCTTATTTAATTTAAACAAAAAATATTGCTCAAATGAAACAGAAACACTTTAAATTAATGCTTAAAAAATAAATGCTTTAAATTATTGTACATGACAGCATAAGAGTTATCAGTTACTCATTTCTTCAAGCATCAGTTTACAATGTAAGGTATCTTGGCATAATAAACATAAACTTGGCATAAAATACCTCTTGGTATTAATAAAAATTAATAAAATGTATTAAATATCAGATATGAAGGGTTTATTTTTTACTGCAAATACTAGTTCAGAATCATTCCTGTTTCATAATATTTCCATTCATGCACAATAAAATACATAATTACTTGGTAAAATATTTGCATTCAGATCTCTAATGATAAGTCTGAATTCTCTACTGTGCTGTTTCACATTTTTTTCTAGTCAAATCATATAAGCTGAAAACATTCTGCATAGAAATTACAATAACTAATTTTGTGAAAAACCTTTAATTGTATCATTGACTAAAAATGCATGTTTAAGCTAGAAGAATGAACTTTGAAAGCCTAACAGAAAGGATATACAGTCAAAAGTCTTTAATCCGGACTCGTTGGGACTTTGGCGATTCCGGATTATCAATTTTTCCGGATTATAGATCATCAGTTTAAATCTGGTAAGATGACATGCAGAAATTATAAAATTAAAAATATGAAACCTTAATTTATGAAATAAGAGCAATTATAATCTAAAGGGTATCAAAATTCACACACAAAAAAAAAAGCTTAATATTTATTTGTTTACTTTATTAAACATTTCAACGCGCGCATGCGTAAAGCATACATTACGCATAGTCGAAATTAGAAAATTGCAACCAGAAAACTATTTGATTTGTATTCCTGATATTTATAATGACGAGAAATTTGATTTAAATCATATCAAAGATGGAGTACATCAAGATGAAATACTACATTATAAGCCAAATAAAATAAAAACATATGTCCTGAAGATAAGGATAGTGCTGACAGATCAACTTCCAGTTCAATGCCGTGACGTCCCCCCCCCAAAAAAAAAATTATGTTGAATTCAGCCATGTTTGTCTGCAAGCCCATTATTTTCAGGGTTCGTACACATTTCTGCACATGGAAATTAAGTACTTTTAAGGGCCATTAATGAAAAAATTAAGGACCTATGAGCAAATGAGAACTGAATAAATTCAATAAAAAATATTATTCTATGCCTGAATTTCACTTTTGTAATACTATCCAAAAAATGAAATAGGTACCTAAGTAGTATGAATTATTACTAAACATGTATTGATTAACATAATTATTAATAAGTTTGAGAATAAAATAAACTTCATGCAGTTTATAAAGTAGCATTAAATATTTTACAGTTATAATTACACTTATAATAGATTGGGCACATTTGAAAGAAGATAAGTGACATTTACGTTTTACTAATAGTTAGCTTTATGTTGATCTTTTTTTATGCCTCATTTTGTCACATACATGGTCAGTCTAGAGCAAAGGTTCTCAACTGGTGGTACGCAAGGAAAAAATAGGTGATACACAAAGAAGCAAAGTATTTTTAACTATTTATTTCAAAAATTAAAACCCCCAACATCCTGATTCGAGTTTTTTCTCTAACACTCGTAAACTTATACAATCTGAGCTTTGTTCGAGAGTAGCGGTTGTAGTAGTACTTTGTAGTGGTAGTACTAAAGGTTTTCAACTTTTGTTTGGAAGGTACACGTTAGTCAAAAGGTTGAGAACCGCTGGCCTAGAGGTTTAGTAAATAGCAGGTAGATTTTATGTCAAACGGCATATGTTAAAATGAGAAGTAAGATCATAATCAGCATGATTCATTACAAAAGACTGAATATTATCACCGCTGCTGCTTGTCTAAAGAGAAATCTGATTAGAACAAACCTGAAAGGCCTGATGTAGGCACGGTTGGGCAAGTGTTGAAAGTTAGTCAGGCTCTGTTTGATGCAGTTAGTGTCATAGCTTTGTGCCGAGTTCAAGGGGTTGTAACCCAGTTAATATACTTTCAGGTTTCAATAAGCCATAAGCCCAGAGGTGATAAATGTTTTGTATTTTTTAAGTCTCACTGATGCAAAGAATAAGTTTTACTTAATTTCTACATTTTTGTGTTTTATCTTGTGACCACAGTGAGTATTAAAGAAAGGCAATAACTCGCTTTAATATGTAGAGATGATTTTTAAGGGTAAGCAGTTAGTTATAAATAATTAACTTAGGTAAATAGGTAACCTTAGTCATTATGGATTTATCTGGTTACTATTAAATTTTAATTTTTAACAATATTTGTTAAAAAAGAACTATTAAAATCAAAATCTAATAAAATTTCACAGTTTAAAATATATGTAATTTATGACACTGATTCTTAAACGATGTTAGAATAATTACACATTAAAAGCTAGATACTCAGCAAAATATTTATCCATCATTTTAATTTGAAGCTTTCTCAAACATTTTGGCTAGATTATATGGATTTCCTTCTCTTTAAGCATCTTTTCTAACAATAATTAGATATTTGTCTCAATATGCAAATTAATGCTCTCACTAGTTTCTGCATACTTTATCTCCTAACTTGTCAACCACTCCACAATGTACCTATGAGGGTTTACTTGATCTGGTAAAAGTTAAATAGTCCAAAACCCCTGACTGACGTGAAGCAAATTATCACTGTGTCTGAAAATTACTACAATATCAGACAAAGGTTTAAATAAGCCTCTTATTTAAAAAGAACTTAGAACAAACATAAAGGCATGTTCTGATGCTAACAAAGTCAATTACATCTCACGTTGACGTAATTAAACAAGAATAGTCAAATTCAAACTAAAAATGTGGATTAGTGGTAAAAAATTATACAATTTAATTTTTATTTAATCTGGCTCAGTAACAAATTTCTCGAAACTTGCCTTCAAATCCTTCTAAATTTTCCAAGCTGCAATGTCAAAAATACTAAAGAAAAATTATCCTAACCAATTCTGTACAGCAAAAAGCCAGAAATATTTCGGGGGGGGGGAGGAAAAAAGTACCAAATAATTTTATAGAGAAAACAGATGCATATTCTGACAATTCCGAATATTTTGAGACAATTACACGGGAAAAATTCTTACTATGCAAAAATTAAAAAGGTAGAGACATTTTTTAATTAATTACATAGCTAATTTCCTTTTGCTACATAGCAAAATAGCTATGTAATTAATTAAAGCTATATAGCAAATAGCTATGTAATTACGTAGCTATAATTAATTATAGCTATGTAATTACATAGCTACTTTACTTTTGTTTTGTAAACTGTGCTTTATAGCATTTATTACCTTGTTTATCTTTCAGATTCAAAATACTGTATAATAAGTCGTCGCCAAAATTAAAGTAATGTCACTTGATAATATGACCAGCAAAAAAATAAAAATGTTTTATTTTAATGTTAGTTTTAAATATAATTCCAATATATTACCATTATTTTAATAAAATTTATTAATGGTATGATGTTCTAAAAAAAATCGTCGAAAATTTCTCAGATTTTGGAATTAAAAATTTTCTCTAGAAACTGATCTTAAAATCGCCAAAATGTTGACAAGTCACCAAATTTAGAATCGTTTAATAAAAGAATTCTCATCGCCAGAAGCGAAAATTGTTTAAGAGCTCTTTATTACAAAAAATGAATTTCGAAATGCTCATGTTTCTTGCTTAGAAACTCGAGTATCCCATCATTTATATTAGAAATAGAACAAATTATAGCCCATGAACCCATTCAAAAGATAACCATATACGTCAGTGAATCGGCAAAAATATTCCTCCAAAATGCTAATTCACATTAAAAATGGCAGTCGTAAAAACATACAGAAATTTCAGATGATTAAAATTAAGGACCTTCTACTGATTTTGGCCAAAATTAAGGACTTTTAAGGACCAAAAATTGATTCCAAAAGATTTAAGGACTCTTAAGGACCGTACAAACCCTTTACAGACATTTACATGTCTGTGTCAATCTATATGTGCAGTTTGGTAATCAACAAGTCATCTACACCATTCTTGCAGTTTGCCACTGTGCCTATGGTTTTTTGTATTTTGCATGTGATTTATTCCAAATTATATATGTGACGAATAAACATATTTTTAATTTTATTCTTCATTATCATCAGCACTTGTTGCTGCTATTCCCATGTAACAGGATTAGGTTTTGAAATGCTTTTTACTTAGTATTTATTCTCTTACGTACACATTTATAAGAGGAAAGAAATATATTTTTAATGCATATGCAAACCAAGTAATTTAATTTGAGATTTATAATTTTTGACAAAACAGAAGAAAAATTTAATGCCTGTAACAAATACCTTATAACTGCTGATTTTCTCACATTACATTTGCAATTATTATTTCACTTTTTTTCCTTTTAATTTTTCTAAAATAAATGATAATTGTTAACTTGTCTTCAACTAACAGCACAATTCTTTGCTAATTAATAACAATACAAAGCTAAACAGATGTTATTGCCAAACCTAAAGGCAATAAAAGAAAGAAACCTCATAAATCTATAATATAATTACTAACTACAGACACAGGGAAAAAAACAATTAGATTTCCAGGAATTTTCTCTTCATTTCTGCATCTCAATTGCAGAATTTTCTAGAGACTTTCATCAACATCTGTTAAATAAATGTTAATGAGTTAATCTGATCATTTGGATAACAGATGATCAGATAACCAAGGCTCTACCGTAATAATTTCAATTGTGGATATGCTTTCAAGTTTGAATTCAAATTAAAGTAATTAATTATTTTAAACACTTACCCCTGGAGCTGTGGCTACTACTCTATATGGAAACAAAAATAAATCTAGCCCAACTTGCTTGAATATATTTTGGAATAGAGTAATTACTTGAAGAGCAAGCATGTCCTTCAAAGAAAAAAGTGGTACAATAAATTAAAATTTTATTAAAAATGTAAACAGACTGATATAAATATAAAAATGGTTTTTACCTGTCTAACATCATCACCAACTTTAAATATAGCAGCTTGCCAATATTCCTTTCCTTCGTCTTTTTCTTGAGTGACATCATTGTCATTTTTGGACATGTTTAGCACTTTGCTTTCCATTTCGTGAATGCCACAATGTCGCACTTTAAATCTTGCTAAAAAGGGAGCTTTCGCAGCACTATACAATAAATTGTGAAATAAATATCAGGAAACAATGAGCAATAAATTTTCTAAAACAGTAAGCCCAAAAATTACAGATGAACTCATAAAGTGTCATGAAATAATTTTTTAAAATTAATTTACATTAAATCATTAATGTGAAATTTCTTATTTTTAAAATACTCATATCGGGCAAAAACACACTTCTGTTGATCCCATAATACTAAATAAAGTTTTCTGCAACTCAAATTTTATGGTTTATTTTAAAAGCACACACAATACATAAAGCAGATATTTTCCATCAATTCTTCTATTGGAAGGGGGTTATTGAAATTGAATCCTTTTTTTTTTTTTTTTTAAGAACAAGTCTAAATAAATATATGACACTGCTACTCAAATTTACAATCTAGAACAAATAATAGTGACGTTTTTTTCGAGTTATCGCAAATACATTAAATATTGTTTTCAAATATATTAATTACTCATGCACAGGAGTTTTAAAAAAATACATCAAATTCAGTTTATTTCTGAGCACTTGAGTACTTCATGTGATTAAATCCACAAAAGTTTACGAAAAACAGAAGCCTGAAGTAATATCTAAACACCTTGTCTGGTGTACAAGAAAGAAAAATATCTTTCCAGTAATGTGTATAAAAGCAACAGTGGTAATTCTAGAAATGCAAACAGCATGTAATTATAATCAATATCAGTTTAATGTTGAATTTTGCCTAGTGATATATTACCAATAATTAGAAAAAAAAATTAATATTCATAAAAATATAAAATTATAGAAATAATCATCCAATATATGCCTGCTGTCATTTAATTTGCATCTCAAATAAATTTATACAAATTGTACCTCTTTAATCCTGACTTTATAATACAGCAATTCTCATGTCATGGTAAGTTTCAAATTTATCTCCCAGATGATTTCGTTAACAGAACTCAAGATCCAAAATTTGTACATAACCACAGCCAAATGTTTTGATTTTACTTTCCTAATAACCTCTAGCACCCATATGTATTATTGCCGTTCAGAGATGATGCAAAACATAACTCTATATGTTCTTAAAAAGGCAGAATTAATGATAAAATTAGATAAAGGAATGTTTGCAAAGATAACTACAAAATCAAATCATCAATTGTATATGACTAAAAAGATTATTTTAAAAGTTTTTTGAGAAAAAACAAAAATCAGGAAATTTCAAAGCAGTAGAAAATTTTTTAGAAGCATTCATGAAAATATTCTTTCTTGATTTAACCCATTCAAGACAAACTGCAAACAGTGTGTGCAATAATGAATTGCAATTATCATTCAGTATGAGAAAAGCAGCCATAGGGATAAGAATGATTTAAAACAAAAAGTTTCTTAAAGAGTGTAAACATAAAATTTTGTATTGGTTTCAATTTAATTCCTAAAATGAGTGACTCAAAGCCAGGATCATCAAGAATGCAGAAAATGAGCAGTGATAATGAAGGTGATAGTTTATAGAAACCTTGCAGGAAATAGAATTGGAAATAATATAATAAAATTTCCTGCAGGAAACAGAAAAAAAGAATCGAAATGTTATTATAGGGTAATAACATTTCGATTCGATAGGGTAATGGCTATTTTTGGGATAAATGTTATTCCATTTTTATGGTGTCTTTTTATTTCATTTTGCATTGCACACATGGTGTTCAACCATCTTATTTATATGAAGTGATCCATTTCTATTGCAAACAATAAAAAGCAAAAACAAATTTCGGCTTCTGGGGATGGTCTCTACAGGTTAGTGATATGCAAGTCTGGTGTAAATAATTTTGGGATCACCTGTAAGTTGAGGTTTGTGGTCCCCTTCAAAATGCATAACGTTATTTTCTAGATAAGGTTTCTATAAACTATCATGTCATTTTTTGTCATTAGACCAACTCGGCGTTATTGATGTTGTCAATTTGGATACATCTCTTCTAGCTGTCAGACTGAGGTGGCATGGTGGAAATTGTGATGTAGTAGGTCATGGGCACAAATAATGTCGAAACTCTGAATTAAGGTACATAAAATTGCACTAAACATAACGCAAATGATGCATTACAGTTGCCTGTTGATCACTCTAGCATTTCTAAACTCTGCCCAACATGGCAACTGTAAACAGAGGAAATCTGTAAATATGGCAAGCACAAATCCCAATCCTACAGGGATATGAACTTTTCACTCATGGTTCCAAAGTAGATACGGGAACTGTAGCAGCATTTTGTATTTACAAAGATGGTATTTTTTTAAAAAGGATTTTTTTATAAATTGCAAGATAAAAGCTCCATATCTCAAGCCTTTCGAAAGAGAAGAGCTGTTTCAGCCACCAGAGCTCTCTGCCTGTCTGTGAGATATTATTTCGCAATGCGCAGATTGTATGCGTAGTTCGCATTTTGTTCTTGCATTCTTAAAACCGCTAATTGTAACTCTGTCGTTTTACTTTGTGCTGTGTTGTGTTCGAAAGTTCAAACCGCGAATAAAGGTTAAATTTTACAGTCCACTCGCATTGATGTATTCTTAGGTTTATTAATTTAAAGTTAAGATACCGCTTCGCTACATTATTTGGTCGTCATACGCCGGAGCTTCGAGAAAAACCCGCGCTTGTGAATAAGAATTCTACGTGTCCGTAATGGAGTTGATAATGCAATTTCGGTTTGGAATTCTCAAGACTTACGGAATGGATACAGTGTTCGAGGTGAGTGAAATAGTTAACGCATTTTAATTGCATTTGAGATTTCCTTATTGCTACTATTGTTGTGTTTTAAAGTATTAGTAAAATCGAGAATTTAGAATATTTTCAAAATGTCAGATATAGAAAAAAAAGCGAAAGAAAAAAATTTTGAAAACACAGTTAACTAAATTCATTGAGAGAATAGATTATGATAACTTAGATAATGCTGAAGCTGAATTAATCTTAGAAAAATGTAAAATCTTTAAGGAAGATTTTAAATCTCTATTTAGAGAAATTTATACAAATTGTGATGATGAAAAAATAGACACTTTCGTTGAGGAAGAACAGTCGATTTTAGAGAAAATTGAGGAGGTTCACTTAAAAATTATTCGTAAGTTAAAGATTTACAAGGTCGTAAATGCAAATGGCGACAAACCTGTCGTACCTGAATCAATCTCTGAAAGTTTAAAGTTACCGAAATTATCTTTACCCACATTTAGCGGAAATTTAACTGAATGGATAACATTTAAAGATTTATTTAACGCTAGTGTTCGCAACAATCCAAATCTTTCTGGAGCTCAAAAATTACAATATTTAAAGAGTTCTTTGAAAAATGATGCTTATCGCATTATTCAGTCAATTCCCATAGCTGATCAAAATTTCAGTATTGCTTGGAATTTACTAGAAGAGAGATTTTCTAATAAGAGAGAACAGATATTTGCTTTTATTAAAAGAATTCTTAACGTTTCACAAATACAAACGGAATCTGCATCCTCGATATTAAGTTTAGTAGATAACGTAAACGAAATAACTCGCTCATTGGAAATATTAGATCAAAGGATAGATAATTTTAGTGATACTTTGTTGTTGTATATTATTTTGCAAAAACTTGACGTTTCGACAAAGTTGTGGTGGGAGCGTCAATTAAAAAAAGACGAAATACCAAAGTTGAATGACTTGATAGAATTTTTGAAGAATTACGCTAGAACATTACAGAACAGTAAACCTTTAATTAGTAAAACGCATAAATCAGATAAACCAGTGTATAATAGGGTTACTTCTCTGATTACTAATTCTACCTGCTTATTTTGTAAAGAAGATCATTTTTTATACAGGTGTTCTAATTTTTTAAATTTACCAGTGCAAAAACGAATAGAGTTTGTTAAGACTAATAAACTTTGTTTTAATTGCTTGTCTAATGTCCATAAAGTTAAAATGTGTAAGAGTGCAAACACCTGCAAGCATTGTTTTAAGCATCATCATAGCATTTTGCATTTAGAAAATATTTCAAACCAAAAAATGCATCTAGATTCCCTTCACCGGAAGCACAAGTGTTTGTTCCGAAATCGCAAATTAAACCAGAAAACAACTTGAATGATATTTCTCCAACTGTTTATGCAAACAACTATGAAAATCACTATGAAAAAATCATGCTAATGGTAAACGTAGTCATGTACTTTTGTGTACTGCTTTAATTAAGGTTCAAAACTCAAAAAAGGAATTCATAATTGTAGATGTTTACTAGATTCAGGTAGTGTGAAAAATCATTCATTCGTCGGAAAACAGCTATCAATTTAGGATTGAGCATAAAGGATTCGAAGATATTAGTGTCATGCTTAGGTACTTTCAATACAACTACTACTGGAGAAGTTGACTTGTTGTTTACACCTCATTTTAATACTAATTACAGAATTTCAACGTCCGCTTACATAATAGACAAAATTACAGGAAACATTCCAAGTGTAACATTACCTTTGAATTTATATGAAAATTTCCAGGATTTAACTTTAGCAGATCCTACATTTCATGAATCGGGAGAAAATTGATATTTTACTTGGAGTTAATGTATTCCTTACTTTAATAAATGGCGAGGTAATTAAAAGGGGCAAAAATCTTCCATTTGCATGTTGTTCTAAGTTAGGATGGATAATTGCTGGAACTACACATTTTGAATTCCCAAACCGTAAGCAGGTTTCAGTCAATACGCTAAACGTAAACACGGAGGAATTAGTTAAATCATTTTGGGATTTGGAACAAATTCCCACATCGAAACCTTTAACTAAAGAGGAAAGATTGTGTGAAAATCATTTCGTGGAAAATCACGTGCGTAGTGAAAAGGGTCGTTACTCAGTAAAACTGCCATTCAAGCCTAAAAGAAATGAGTTGGGTAATTCCAGACCATCAGCCTTTCGCAACTTTCTTAGTCTGGAACAAAAATTAATAAAAACTCCTGAAGTATATCAACAGTATAAAGACTTCATGTCCGAATATTTATCACTTGGACACATGGAAGAATTATCCGATGATAATCCAGATAAAGTAAATTTTCATTATTATATACCTCATCATCACGTGCTAAAAGAATCCAGTCTTACCACAAAACTACGCGTCGTTTTCAATGCTAGTGCCAAAACTACATCAGGGATATCGCTTAATGACACGCTAATGAATGGTCCCAAGGTACAAGACGACTTATTTACTATTCTTTTGAGGTTTAGATGCTATCCCATAGCCATTACTAGCGACTTATTGAAAATGTATCGACAAGTTCAAATTCATGATGAAGATCGCGATTACCAAAAAATATTTTGGAGAGATGATCCATCGAAGCCGATTAAAACTTACAGGTTGTGCACAGTTACGTACGGCACTACTTCCGCTTCATACCTGGCTACTCGCGTACTCAAACAACTAACAATTGACGAAGGAACTAAATTCCCAAAGGCAGCTGAAATAATATTACACAATTGTTATATTGATGATGTCCTATTTGGTTCAGACACAGTAGAAGACGCAGTAGAGTAGAGTTAATTTCACAACTGAGTGAACTTTTACAAAAAGGTGGCTTTCAATTTCATAAATGGTGTACTAAATGATCGCTCGATTTTGGAAACTGCTTTGAGTGCTCGGAACTCAAATTCTTCATGTACAGTAGTTGATACTAAATCAATAAAATTATTGGGTTTGGAGTGGTATCCAACGCAAGACGAGTTTACTTGTCCACTTTGGAAATCTCGAAAACAGAGAGTGTTCTACTAAAAGAATAATTTTATCTTCTATTTCGAAAATCTTTGATCCACTTGGTTGGTTAGCACCTTTTATAGTTGCAGCAAAAATCTTGCTTCAAGACATATGGAAATTACAAATCTCGTGGGATGATCCCTTGCCAGATGAAATCAATCAAAGATGGAAAATCTATTGTGAAGATATCGCAAATCTTGAATGCATTCATATTCCTAGGAGAGTATTATTGCCCAAATCTACAAATGTAGAACTTCATTGTTTCTGTGACGCATCAGAGAAAGCTTACGCCGCAGTGATTTATTTAAAGTCTTCAAATCATTCTTCAATTTCGGTGCAGCTACTAACATCAAAAACTCGCGTAGCTCCCCTGAAAGTAATCTCTATTCCTCGTTTAGAACTCTGCTCTGCAGTTCTATTAGTGCATTTGGTTCAAGCTGTGCAGAATTCATTGCAAATTCATGTTGACAGTATTTACGCATGGAGTGATTCAATGATAGTTTTGTCCTGGATACAATCAGAACCAACACGCTGGCAAACCTTCGTAGCCAACCGCGTTTCAGAAATTCAATCAGTCTTACCTTCATCGCATTGGAATCACATAAAAGGAAAGGAGAATCCAGCTGATTGCGCATCAAGAGGTCTTTTGCCTTCAGAGCTTTCTACTCATGACTTGTGGTGGACAGGTCCTCAGTGGCTTAATTCAAATAATATTCCGTTCTCTATCAACTTACCATTTTCAGAAGAGTCTTTAAGGGAACAACGGAAAAATATTTCTTGTTCAATTGGAACAGTCGCTTCGCAAATTCCAGTCCTTAATGAAGTTTCATCATTTTTGAAACTTAAAAGAATCATCGCATGGTGTTTTCGGTTTGCGAATAATTCAGCTAAATCTACCGCAACAAGAATTAAGGGTTACCTTAAAACCGAAGAATTGCAATACGCTAGAAATGCAATTGTTAGAGTAGTTCAAATGGATGAGTTTTTTAATGAATATAATCTTCTGAAAAGAATCAACCGTTAAACTCAAATAGTATGATCCTTTCTTTGAACCCATTTATCGATAAGAATGGACTTATACGCGTTGGAGGAAGATTAAAACATCGCGCAGGACAGAAAATATCCTATTTTGTTGCCCAAGAAACATCACATAACACAGATTATAGTGAATCATTTTCATAATTCCATCTTCATGCAGGCCCCCTGCTATTGCTATCAGTAATTAGAAGAGAATATTGGATAATCCACGCTAGGTCAGTTGTAAGACAACAGATTTGGAAATGTGTGAAATGTCATCGTGTACGAGCTAAAACATCTACCCAGATAATGTCTGATTTACCATCGTCTAGAGTCGTTCCGTCAAAGGTTTTCTCCAAAGTTGGAATTGACTACGCCGGGCCATTTCAAGTGAAGCCCAGGCAAGGTCGAGGAGTAAAAACCAATGAAATGCTACATTTGTGTATTCGTGTGTTTTGTTTTACTACAAGAGCTATACATATTGAATTAGTAGGTAATCTTACATCAGAATCATTTATTGCCGCTTTAAAGTGCTTTGTGTCTCGAAGAGGAAAACCAGGAAGTTTTTCCTAGCTCAGATAATATTGTGCATATCGTGAAGATCAAAACCGCTAACGGAGTTTTCAAAAGGCCAATTCACAAACTTAGTGTTTTGCCTATCAATGATTAAGTTTTTTTCCTAAAGCATTATAACTTTGTACTTTGCTTTAGCTATATAAGTTCCTGAATTGTATCAAGGCTTCTGTGCATCTGTTTTGAGAACAATTTAGTTTCATTGCATAATTACATATTATGTTTTCTTGTGAATATTTTGATGATACATTTTTGCATAATTTAATATTGTTATGATAACTTCATTTTGTAAAAGCTATTTAGTTTGAAATGATGTTTCAACGCTGGGCGGAATGTTTCAGCCACCAGAGCTCTCTGCCTGTCTGTGAGATATTATTTCGCAATGCACAGATTGTATGCGTAGTTCGCATTTTGTTCTTGCATTCTTAAAACCGCTAATTGTAACTCTGTCGTTTTACTTTGTGCTGTGTTGTGTTCAAAAGTTCAAACCGCGAATAAAGGTTAAATTTTACAGTCCACTCACATTGATGTATTCTTAGGTTTATTAATTTAAAGTTAAGATACCGCTTCGCTACAATAGCACACATAAATTCCAAGAAAATCAAAGCAAAGAATTTATACTGATAGTAATTCAGTACTTGAAGCTTTACATAAATTCAATATCTTTAATGACAATATAATAAAATTAAGACATGCCATCCGCAAACCTAAAACATCCTTCTTTTGAATCTAACTTCATAGTGGAATGATAGGAAATGAAAAAGGAGATCAATTGGCAAAAGATGAAATATTAATGGGCTCTTTTGAAGATATTAAAGTCCCAATAATTTTGATACAATTACAAACCAAACAATAGAACCTATGGATCTGGCAAGACCACTGGATTACTGAGTTTGCTGGAAGATCCACCTATAAGTTTCTACCGTTTCAGAAAAATGTCACTTTTCAGACTTCTTCTTGAATCGAGTACCGACTAATCAGGTGCATTCCCATATTATCTGAATGCTTATAATCTAAAGTGCTCCACTACATCTTATGCCTGCAGTGACATTCATGCACATATTCATCATATGTTCCTAGCAGAGCCGGATTTAGACTTGATATGGCTCTAAGCGTTTTGATATATGGGGCTCTTTATAAGTCTGTTATACTATATTTTAATTCTATATTTATTAGTCCAAAGGGGCTTTGTCCCTGAAGGACTATCGTTTTCATTTTGCGTTGGTTTACTATAAATGCCCGTTTCACTTTTCAAACTATTGCCGCCAAATGTTAGAGTCCTGCATTATATTTGAAGAAATAAAACAATGGTACATATATCCATCGAATTTTGAATGATGTAATCCTACTCCAAATATAGGCATGCGGAAGCCCAGATTTGAAATTTGAAAATTATTTTATTATCGATTTTACATTTTGTACACCTTTAATGAATTTTTGACTAACAAACTCAAGGTTTTCAAAGCGAGCAATGGCAACGTTGTACAGAAAAAAACATTTTTATCTCCAGCGCATGAGACTGCATATCGGAAATTCTAAAGATATGTTCAATTAAAAACTATTTTGCAATATTGCCCTTGAACTGAATTTTATGGTTTAAGTTTGTAGAACATGATATTTAATAAATAAAGGTAACAGACAAAATTTTTTAAAAATGCCCCTTTGGACGTCATTTAAAATCTGAAACATTTCCTTTTTTTTTTTTTCCTTCTTTTTTATTATATTTTAATTTTTTTGGAGGTGAAGCCCGAGAAAATGGGGGTCCTAAGCTATAGCTTCAGTAGCTTATACATAAATTCTGCACCGGTTCCTAGTACGTCCAAGCACATTGGAACACAGAAAAGAAAATACTTAACTTTTCGTATAACGGAAGTATAAGTTTATAGGTTGATTAATAATGAAAGAGGTCATCCCCGCATTTGTTACTTTTATGAAAGATACTAATGAGAATGAAAACTTTATATTGTTTCTTGATTATTGTATATCTGCTCTTACATGATCATATTCCTCACCTTAAATTAACATAATTTGCATTTTTCATCCAGTACTTCCATTAATTGCATTCGCTTATATACTCTTGCATTGTATTGTATCTCATATGTATTGTACTATGTACTTTAGTACTGTACATAATATCAACAAAGAAGTTGGTGAGGGAAGCACATTTGTTCAGCTGGAATTGCTCATTCCAAATTAATATGGCGAATAATAATGATGTTAACCCAAAAAATTTTACTTTTCTCGAGCCCTTTGGCTTTCGGCGATGTCTCTTCTTTTTGAGGCGAGGACCAAATTTTCCATTACTTTGTTATAATATATCAAATTATATATAAATTAATTCCTCCAGTAAACACTCTACTTTAAATATTTGAATCAAAGCAGCTTATATCATCAATGTTACGTATTAAGACGAGTATAAAATTAGGGGAAAAAACTAACAGACCTTTGCATAGGAGTTCCAGATTTATAGTCAATATCAAGAACTACGGCTTCTGGATTTGATGGAAGGTAGCACCCTGGTTCAACCTTTATCGTACTGAGAGCATTCAAACATGCTTGTTTACGTTGAGGTCCTTTCGGATATGGCCTGAAAAATAATTCATACTAATTGAATGCAGATACATCTTTAAATATTAATTTTGAATGTCTTAATATAAAATTATTAACTGACTGAAATAAAAAAAACACATTATTGTTTTTTTATTTCAGTCATTTGTATTTATAAAAGTATATGTATTGTATTTATAAAAGTATTGTATTTATAAAAGTATTTGTATTTATAAATATGTATTTGTATTTATAAATACAAATATGGAAGTAGCTGTAAAAAATAAATAAAAATAACGATAAAGCTTTAAAAAATAATTGACAATCTCAAAATTAACATTCTGAATTTGGTGTTCTTCCCCTAAATTCATCTGTTCTCCCAAATTAGAGATTTTTCTATGTTATGTAACACTACTAACTAACCAATCATAGATTAGTACATCAAACTTGACATAAATACCTCTAGAAGCTAATTACCTCACTTCTTCTGCTAGCTTCTACCTTGCTAATATTTCCTTGCTTTGCTTCTCCATCTAAAATGCCTGCATCTTAATTTTAAGAGTCAATGTACATAAAAATTTATCGTATTTCATTATAATTGAATCCTACAAATGTCTCGGATTTCACTATGATTGGATAAACATCTATGGAGATGATTTTATGTATGGAAATAAAGACTGGAAATTCATCAGGTTCATGTTTTGTTATCTTCATCTGTTAGCCTTCACCTTCAGCCACGACGACTGCAAGCTAATTCCTCTTCTATGCTTTTGGAATTATTACATTTAAATTTATATTTCTGTAGAAAAATTGTAACATTTTAAAACATTTCCATTCCCATAAAAATAAATGACAAAAACATTTGATCTAACAAGTCAAATAAAATGGAAAATTACATAAATCATTACTTAAATCAGCTTATGAATACAATCCATGAAGTTTAGGGAAAATAATCAAACCCTTCTCATCATTCCATTTTCAGAAAAATCATTCTTTATTATGAAACAAATTTAATTGCATTCCAATGGCAATAAATGTCACATATGCCATGCATGTCTGTTCGAAACTACAAGGAAAGCTTACTGTTTGTAACAGCCATTTCCATTTATAAGAATATTTGTTATATAAATAAGCTCCTTAATTTAAGATACAATTCATGATGAAAATCTACGAAAACATTGTAACAGGTCTTGTTTTATTTAACCAAAATAAATTATTTTACTTTTTTTAGAGACCATTAAAAATTCTATCCATAATGTTACTATTTTCATAAAATTCTGTAAGATATTGTTGCAAGGCATGGGATCACACTGATGTTTTTAAATAATAAGTCCAAATAAGCAGAAAGAAATGAACAGTTTATTATGAAAATATGCACAATAAGTAAAACAGCAGAATAATAGCTACAAATAACTCAAGGGAAATGCAGATATTGAAGAATTTCTATTAAGCACATGAAATATATTATAAAGTTCCTCAAATCGCTCTCAGAGTAAATCCCAACTCGTTAATTCAGCTAACCACTAAATCTCAGAGCTGATTCACAAACACACAGATCTCCAACCTGTATTTATACTCAGTCAGAACTTCTGTAAGCTCTGGAAACTTCTTGAAGAATCGATCATATGGCTTCAAAAATGTGTTTTGGCTAAGATGGCGAAATCGTTAAATGTAGCTAACTTGGTGATAAATATTGCTCCCAAGGCCCATCAGAAACGAATTGCCCATTTCTAACACTAATTTAACTATTTTTACAATTCCAACATTGTTGCTTTCAGAAATGCAAGATCTACAATTATGTGCAACAAATTCATATTTAAATACAAGACATGGATTAAACACAAATTAAGCCCAAAAATTTTCAATCTAAAAATTGTAAATAAATAAATAAAAAATATAAAATATCAAAATAACACAGAGAAACTAATATTTATATACATTAATAATACTATTTCAAGAAATTTTGTAACTGAAAGTATACAACTAAAATTAATTTTAAGGAAATAAATGTTGAACAATTCATGTGCATACCTAATTTCACCTGATATTGCAGTAATTTTACTGAAAAATTCAAATTCTCTTTCATAAAACAATTTTGCTGGACCTGACAGAGAACCAATAATGTTGCTCAAGATATGCTCCAGTGGTTCATACATAACAGCTGCAAAAATAAAAGTTATAATCAAAGAACTGAAAGAGTATTAATTGTACTTTAAATATGTTTAATAAAAATTAACTGAAAACTTAACTGCTCACTGCCTTACTTTTATAATATTTATATTAAAGAGTCCAAATTTACATGTTTTGCCTCTGTAGCAAGCCTTAGCAAAATACATAACTTACACATTCAAAATGCTTTTGATCTCAATAAAATCCTCATAACAACTTCCAAAAATTTGTTGCTCAGATGAGAAAGTGGTTAGTGACTCCGGCTGCAACCGGAGTTCACAAACACGACCCCCCCCCATGTTCGAATCCTGGAAAAAGCATGGATGTAATTTGTCCTTCCCTTTATAGCAGGCAGCGGTGACCTACCTATTAAGTGCCTCCATAATAAAGAGATCACCGCTTCCAGCCTTAGTAGTGGCCAAGGCCTATAAATGGCTAGAGCCAGCCATGGGGGGAAAGGAGGGATAACTGAATTTTTTATTAACTGACTACTATATAATATTTTAATAACTGTATAATAATTAATCCATAGAATAGTTTCTTTCTTGTAATACGTGTTTAATGCATTTCTTATTCTGACTTTTAAATAACTTCACAGACTTAGTATACCATTTAAAATCTTGTAAATTGGCAGGCATTCTGAGCACTTTGGGGTACTAGTATTGAAAGTATAGTTTTTGCTTTAAATCCTTAATCGTACATAAAATTATTCACAAATTTTAAATTCTGGGCATTATTATTAACATTTTTTTTTTATATATTACTATGTATATACTGGTTCACAATGGAATTCTAAAGCTTCAAATGACCTGTTATACATCTTAACATCATTACTGTGCTTCAAAGAAAGATTAAAATTCAGGATATCAGCTCTGCAGTGGTTTCCTCCAGCTCATAAATGCATATAATAATATACTGTTTTTAGAATTGGAATATTCTTATTTCAGTTTTTCCTCAAATTTAGTCAGATTCAGCCAAAATTCTTTTCAGATTTACAAATCTGTTAACTGAAATTAACTTCAATACAAAACTGAATTTTGCCTAGTTGTAATATCTATTAATGACATTATAGAAAAAAATAGTTTTACAGAATAATAATATAACAAATCTCTCATATTCCTCAATAGTACTAAGATTTCATTATTACTTTATGTTGATAATTTTTTAAAACACTTTTTATTGTTGATAATTTTTGAAATTATCAATAGATTATGATAATTTGAAAATTTTGAAATTATCAATTAGATACTAGTATTGATCATGTGCAAGCTTTTTGGGATTTCCTTCTAATAATACATAGAGTATCTCAAAAATGTATCTTTTAGAAGAGGTAGGGCACACCACAAGGATTAGGATTGCCTAGCAACTCATGACCAGAAACATCATCATGTGCCACTTGATGATGATCTGCATGAAATAACTGGAGGGGAAGTGAAGATTTTCTCATTTGAGTGGTAGCCAGTATATAAAGAGCATGGAACAAATGGTGAGCTAGCAGACATGCACATGGAAGAGCTGAATTTATCAAGAGTGTTTCTCAGACAGACATCAACTGCACTACAGTACCCTTGCATGTATGCATTGAAATTTGTGCGAGTACCTGTCATGGGACTAGTGAAGACAGACCATGATCGATGCATTCGGTCATTATGGGAGAGAATGTGTGTAATGCCATGGAAACTAATCCCAGTACCAGTATACGTACCAGTATACGTAAAAAATTAATGAAATTAATTTTTTTAAAAATGCTTTTCTAATTACATAAGCAAAATGTACACAGCCTAATTTTGAATATTAGAAGTGTCATAACCCTATTCATGAAAAGAGAATGAAAATATACTAATAATTACAAATTAAATGTAAAGAAATAAATAAAAAATTAAGTTAAATAATGAATTAAAATACTCAAGTACATCTTATCTGGGGTGCTGGCATGAATTACAATTTCACTCAAAAACTGAGAAATACTGAAGCAGGGCTCTGGTGACCTCTCGTTGAATTTAAACGAGTATATACACTGCTCAAGTAAACACTTATTTAAGGTCTAGGTTTAAGGTGTAAGGTTTACTTATTTATTTAAGGTCATTTTACTGTAAAAGACTATTTAAAGAGCATTTATATAAAAAGACCACTTCAAGGAAAAACTGGATTAAAAATTATACACAAAACTAATATAATAATATCCAAATAAAAAAAACTGCCAAGGAAAGAATTTTTTAATAATTTTTTAACTTACAGATTAGAATTTAAAGCTGCAAGTTTGATAAAACCACACATTTATACATAAAATTTTATACATTGTAAATTAAAAAAAAAAAAAAAAAAAAAAAAAAAAAAAAAAAAAAAAAAAAGAAAGAAAGAAACTATCAAAATGGAAGGAAAATGAATCTTTAATTTTATATTACTGAAATATCACTATTCTTATAACTGCTTATTACATTTAGAAACCTTAAATATTTAGTCATTTCTTTTAAAACTGGCCCAACTTCATATTTTCTATGAAACATATCATCATATTTAGAGATATTTTTTTTCAATTTTTCATTTTCAGCTTTTAGAGAAACTATTTTTTATCTGATAATATCCATCACTTTATAATAAACACTAGAGTAGTAGTAATAAACGTAAAGATCAATCTGTTATAAAATTAGTTAACTTCATTTTTATCAACTCCAAATATTTACATATATGTGTGCCTGAAGATATAATTAAGTTTACTTACGATCCTGTTGTTGTGCCTCTTCATCCAAATACATATTAGTTTTCATATTCCATATAATCTGATGGGCTAATAGTTGAGATTTCTTGCATGCACTTTTAATGAATTCAGTAACATATCCCATCTGAAAAAAATTGTTGAGAATACAAACAATTTACTTCACAGTAAATTACTGTTAATAAATAAAGAGTTTAAGAGGCAAATAAACACTCATGAAATACAAGAAGAATTTTTGTTTTCAGGATACTTCGTCTGAAGTACATTTACAAATAATAAAGATTTTGAGCCCAATTTGAGTTAGGAATAATTTCATCATTTCTTCCATCATCATCATTATTATTAATATTTATAATAATATACAAGGTTACATTTTAAAGTCTGCTACAATTATTAGCTGCAAGTTGATAAAAACCACAAATTTATACATAAAATTTATAGATTGTAAATTTTAAAAAAAGAAACTATCAAAAAGGAAGGAAAATAAATCTTTAATTTTATATTACTGAAATATCACTATTCTTATAACTGCTTATTACATTTAGAAACCTTAAATATTTAGTCATTTCTTTTAAAACTGGCCCCAACTTAATATTTTCTATGAAACATATCAACAAAGTTCATAAATAAAAATTACTAATATTTTCAGACATAACTTATTGATCTTAAGCTATTTCTTATTGCTGTTGGTTATATTCCAGTATCCTAAGAAAGTCATGGACAGAAAAATATATTCTGCCATTTGTGAAAGATCCTGCACACCGGTGATGACAGCATGATTTTTTCTTACCATTCCAATTCAAACACGGATATAACAAGGAATGGTATCTGAGGATTTCATATCTTTTGTCTTCTATCACTAGACTCTTAAGATCAACAAATTTTAAATGTCCTTCTCTGGGTAAATAAAACTAACATTATTGCTCAAGCCCTTGAGATTTCTAAACCTAGTGCACCAGTATCAAAGTTGCTTCTACCCTGTAATAACTATAGATGGGATTATTACCTATTTTTACTATCATGATAATTTTGATTTTAATTATGCACTTTCTCTATACACAAGGTACATACTTAATATATATTAAAGAAATGTTTTAATAGAGTTATTGTAGCTCCTACTCAGGAGAAAATTTTACTACACATCAAAATTTGATGCTAATGAAGTATAAGCAAGTATCCACTCATTAATGTCGGGGTCCTGTCTTAACAGGGCTTTGACAGGACTTAATTTTACTGCAGCAAAATAAACCCTCAAAGTTTTGAACTACTCTAGACAACTGAAATCACATATGATGAAGGGAAAGTATTCAGAAGTTTAGAGGTATTCATTTTTTTTTGCTTAGCAGAAAATGTTTTCTTGATACAATAAAGTAGAAGCACTTAAACTAAATATAATTAAGGCATTTATAAGTTAATAAATGTCAGAAAATCATAAGAACAAAATTTTCTTTTCAAGAAAAGGCAACATGAAACATGCCAAAAAATACTTTTCACAACCCCCTTTTTTTAAAGTACAGAATATACTCACACTGTCATGTCTAACTGCTTGAACAAGTTGTGGAATGTACAAAAGTATCACGTCCTAAAATAGATAAGCATTAGTTACAAACTGAATTTATTTTTTGGCAACATTTTAAAAAAATACTTAAGCAAAATTTCAGAAAATCGCATTTAAATATTTACTGTAATCAATTGAATATAAATTTTACAAAATTTATATTCATAATATAAATGTTTAGTTACATTTTCATAGACAGCTACTCAATTTTCATAATCAAATTTACCTCATTTAAGGCAAGAATTAATGGAAATGTTTACAAATTTCAAATATCATACATATGATATAACCACTGCTTAATATTCATTTTTTAACTGATATTTCATTTTTTTAATTTCTCTTTATTTGCACAAAAAATTTATTTAAAAATATTGTAAATTTAATAGGGAAAACTTGCATTACACATTACTTAATACAGTCTATTACAATGCATTACAAATATTAAACACTACAAATAATAAACATAATTAAAAGCAGTTCACCCTATAGAATGCAATGTACATAGTAATGAGATATTGATAACTGCATACCAATTTTAAATATATGCAAAAACTTTATGACCAAAATGCAAAAACTTTATGAAGAAAGATCAAATTATGTGCATCAGTTTCATATTAGCCCCCCCCAAATTAAGCAGATAAAACGTTAATTTGAAATTTATCTCATCAAAAGGATTGTATATTTGATACTGACCAACTAGGATAATCTAAATAATGAATTAATTAATTAATTAATTGATGTGTTAAATCATGAACTGAACTATTACAAAAGACTAGTAAGCCTCTGATTCTCTAATACTAAGTGAATATTTAGTAAATCATAGTAATTACTAGTAATAGTAATTTGAATAAGTGAATGCATGAAACTTGCTACAATATGAATTCCATGGGAATGAAAAAGAGAGAATTGAAAAGTAGGAAATAAATCCAAATTTATTGGATTTATTTCCTACTTTTTAATTCCCTCTTTAAGTTGTATATAAGTCTTTAAGTTGTATATAAATTCTGAGACTTGATGATAAGATTGAATGAAGATTAAATGAAATTAGATAAAAAAATAAATTATATTAACTAAAGATTAAATGAAGGTGGATGAATTATTTTATTGTTTTATTTTACAGTATAATTTTGTGCAGCAGTGAGCAGTAGTTAACAAAATAGATCAAGTCATGAAATTAATCAAACACTACTGTATCCAGTGATTTTAGTAAAAAAACATTACTAAACATCAATTACCTGAGTATATCCACACTACATACATTTTTTCCCTCACCCTTTCTTATATAAGTTAAGAAGTAAATGAGCTCTCTAATACAACCTTCTGATATATATGTTAAATTATGAAAAAAATGAAGGAAATGAGAATGAAAAATGTAATATTACATTTTATTAATAAAGCCCAATAAACCACTCTAAAATTTGTTCAAAAGAACCACTATTTTCATAATAATCATTCAAGAACAAAGATCAAGATGAATCAAAAGGAATAATGCAAAATGAAAGAACAAATACCTATCAGGTGATATTAGGAATATGAGCAAACTGCTAAAATCCAGAAGTTTCCTGATATGATCCATAGAGAAATCTAAGGTTAAATTGAAATTTAAATCCTCATAAGGAAATGAATGAAAATTTCTATTTCTTTAATTTCTCTTTTACTTATTTCTTTTCAAGGTTTCTTATTAAAATAAAAAGTTATACTTATTTAAAACTAACAATAAATACTTGTATCTCTATTTATTAAACTGGAGGGGATCTTTACATTTCTCCTTACTGTTGAAGCCTCAGATTCAAAATTAGAACACAAGGTGGTCGTCTTCATTTATTTCTAAGCTACCATTCAGCCTATAGTGAATAGCTATCATTCCTATGTTATTGTACGATTTCAGGCTGTAAGACTGCAGATAAACTTGTTAAATAAGTTTCTATTATTACCCTAAATCAAATATTCTTCTTGCATGATGCTGTAAATCGGTCATCAAGTGTTAAATTCAAATTATTAAAGCACTTCTATTATCAGAATACTGTTCTTGGAAAGGGTTGGGAAACTCTTAGAGGAGCAAAAGATAGAATTTCTTCTAATTTGTTTAAAAGGTCTAATGTGGTCCATTTTTACCAACAGGCATGCCATGTTTATCTTCAGCATCATCAAGAAAATTGAAGTGGTGACTTCTGTAACATGTTCAGTTAGTGAGAGTGATCTTACGACTGAACAGCCTCAAAATAGATTTTCTAAATTATCAAACTTTACATTAAGGTCATTTCTTTCAATGGTCAGTCTTACTTGCACTGGATAGCAAGACACAACATGTCAAAAGTGACTGGTCACTGATTAAAAACGATTGTTTATTAAACTTTAAAGAAAAAAAAATACATGGTTTAAGTATTTTTTCTAAAGAAAAAAAAACTGACTGAATTCCCATAGAATTAATACACTGTAAAATATATTATAAATTCAGACATATCTTTGCTTTGTGTACTTTTAAAGATCAGTGGAAAGCCTTTTACAAACTCTAAACCTGATTTTTAAATAGTTTAATTTTTCAGAATATATATCAATAAAAAATTAGCATAAGGTTATAATTTCTTGTGCATTAGAATAATTTATTTTATTATCACTTGAATGTGTCTGTATGCCATGACAAAGACAATACATTCAGACAATAGCTATAAATCATTAACATCATATCAAATTAAATAACATAACTGAATCTTCCCCGCTATAGTTTTAAATATGTAAGGAGATTTTAAAAAATCTGATGTGTACACCACATGATTTGTGGATTTGTGTTGACTTCAGGCAGTTAAATAAAAAAATAGTTAAGGATTCTTTTCCTATGGCACAAGTAGAAGAGGTTTTAGATTGTTTGGATGAAGCAAAGGTTTTAAAAAATGGTGTTTTTCATGTTCCAGTGGAGGAAAGCTGCACCAAATATTTGGCATTTATTACTCATGCAGGCTTGTATGAATTTCTAAAAGCACCTTTTGGTTTGTGCAGGTCCCCTAGTGTGTTCCAAAGATTTATTTATAATGTGTTTAGAGACTTAATTCGGGATGACACCATTGTCACTTACATGGATGATTTTGTTATTCCAGCACGAAACGAGAACGAAGGTTTGGAAAAGTTGAAATGCGTTTTAGAAGTAGCCAAAGAATATGGTTTGGAGATTAATTTTAGGAAATGCCAATTTTTGAAAAGAAAAATAGAATTTCTCGGGTATGTTATTGAGGATGGTACAATTCGCCCCTCTACCGAAAAAACCAGGGCTGTTCAAAATTTCCCAGAACCCAAAAACCTTAAGCAGACTCAAAGTTTCTTGGGTCCTTTAGGAAATTTATTGCCAATTATTCAAAAATAGCGAAACCACTAAGTGATCTTCTTCGTAACGGAGCAGAATTCAAATTTGGGCCTGAATAAAAAGATGCATTTAATAAACTGAAAGAACTTTATCGACAAGTCCGATTCTTCATATTTTTAAACAAGGAGCACCATTAGAATTGCATACAGATGCAAGCAGTCAAGGTTTCGGCGCTGTATTGCTACAAAAGTCAGATGATGGACAGTTACACCCCATTTACTTCATGAGTAAAAAAACGAATCTCCAACAAGAGAAGCTATCTAGTTATGAGCTTGAAGTTTTAGCTATAGTAGAAGCTCTAAAGAAATTCAGGAATTACCTTTTAAGATCTAAGGTCAGGAATAATTACAGGATTGCGATGCACTTTCCAGAAGACTATGTTCAAGAAAGAATTTAACTCCTAAAGTGGCGAAGATGGGCGTTACTTCTAGAAGAAATTTGACTATGAAATTGTTCACAGAATCTGGGCAACAAATGAAGCATGTAGGATTCATTAAGTAGAAACGCTGTCATGATGGTTACATATTCTCAGGGAAGAAGTTACAGCCAAAATTGCAGCTGCGCAAAGGAAATGATGAGCGTCTCCAGTTGTTAAAATCCTTAGTCGAGCAAGGACTAAAGAAAGATTTTCTAGTGAAAAATGGAGTATTATACAAGTTCGACAGTGGTCGTGAATTACTTGTGTTACCCGAAGCATTAGTACTAGAAATCATACGTAGTATCCATTTGGGACATTTTGCAGTGTCTAAAACAGAAGATCTGCTAAAAACCAACTTTTATATTCCTAACCTTAGAAAACAAATTGAACAATTTATTTCAAATTGTGTAGAATGTATTTTATGAACAGAAAACGAGGTAAGGGCGAAGGATTGCTGAATCCCATACCAAAAGATAGTAATTCCTTTGAGCACTTTTCATATTGATTTTATAGGACCATTACCTTCGACAAATAAGAACTACAATCACATCTTAACTGTGGTTGATGTATTCACAAAGTTCGTGTGGCTCTATCCAGTAAAGTCTACATCAACTCAAGAGGCATTGCAGAGGCTGAAACTGCAACAATCAACTTTCGGCAATCCTTTGAGAATTATAAGCAATAAAGGTACGGCGTTTACCTCTAAAGACTTTGAAGATTACTGTAGTCAAGAGAAGATCCAGCACATATTCACAACTACCAGCGTTCCTAGAGTAAATGGACAAGTGGTAAGGATTCATCTCACTCTGATTCCAGTCCTATCCAAATTATCCATAGATGTTCCAACCAAGTGGTACAAATATGTTGGAGATGTACAAAGGATCTTAAACAGTACTTAAGAGCAGAAGCACAAAGAGTTCTCCATTTGAGCTTCCTCACTGGTGTTAAAAATGAGAAATCGAAGAGGACTTAAAGATTATGGAAATTCTTGAAAAAGAAGAAAGAAATATCATGATGAAAGATCGAGAAGATATGAGAAAGGAAGCAAGGAAAAACATTCTAAAAATTCAGGAAGAGAATAGAAAAACATACAACAAGAAGAGAAAAGAGGCACAAGTATATAATGTGAACGACTTAGTTGCCATACAAAAAACGCAGTATGGAGGTGGACTAAAGTTAAGGCCAAAGTTCTTCGGTCCATATCGTATAACAGCGAGGAAAGGCAAAGATCGTTACCAGGTGGAATAAGTGGGACAGCATGAAGGTCCTGGATGTACCACTACAGCAGCTGATCTCATGAAGCAGTGGACTTCTACTATATAGAACTGTGTGTGGTTCTTCCGCACTTCTTTCTTTTTGTTTCTTTCCTTTTCTTTTCTTTCTTTCTTTTTTTTTTTTTTTTTTCTAAATTTATTTTCAGGTGCTGCCTTGATGTTCCAGTGTTGCTGATCCGTGATTTCGAGGACGGAAAAGTGTCAGGACAGACAAGCTGTAGTATCTGTAAGTGCGACACAACCACCAGAGAGCCTCACCGATGCGCCAGCAGCGAGGTGAAAGAGGAGTATGACAGAGAGACTTTCTTCTGCTATCCCACGCGAAGGTGGTGAGATGTCTGTCTACATGTGAAGGTGTAGAATAAGGAACTGTAGTTTTCCACGCAAAGGTGGTAAATTGACTGTATAATACATCAGCAAGTGCGAGTAGGCACTAATCGGTTAAGTGATAAGACTGGCAAAAGCTATGCAGAATCCTGTTTGTATCAAACGGCACTTGTATTTAATCTAATTTGTACCTCTTCTGATTATTTTTATTAAATGTTCTGTGGTGTGGAAAACAACGTTGGAATTGTTATTTAGCATCAACTCCCCCACTACTTATATATAAATATATTTATATATGTTTGGTGCGGCTGCTTGCAACCAAAATACGAGGTGCACATCTACATGTTATAGCACTCCTATATACAAAATTTCAACGTTCGGAGGCTACTCATTTTTGAGTTATGCGAGATACATACGTTCGTACAGAAGCCATGAAAAATTCTCTTCACAATTAATTTTAAAGCAGTTTTATAATTTTTTTTGGAGGAAAACGAGTCTTTGATTCTGTCCTTACGTACAGATATCACGCAAAAATATCGTTAAATTGCATTCAATAGTGGTCAAAATGGATATTTTTGTTAAAATATGTTGCCTGAAACTTTTTGCGATTACAATACTTCCTTTTTACTTCGTACAAGGAAGTAAAAAGTGAGCAGTCAAAGACAGATGTATTAAAATGTGCAGGTATTAATATGAAGTTAAATAATGTGTATTAAAACATGCTTTAAAAGCATAATTAAAGCTTTAAAAATACATTAAATTATATATGAATACTATATTGTATATACACACAGTTACACATAATACTTTAAAATAAAGAACACTGTTGCACTGATAAAATAAATGCAATCTGTATATTACAAGAGTTTGCTTTAACCATACAAAAAATGACTATGTATCACTAACTGAAATATAAATAATTACGACAGAACTTCAAACGATTTCATGTCTACAGAAGTGTCTCTTAAACTGTGTTCCACAGAACCCTGGGGTTCCATGAAGATCACTCAAGGGTTATGTGAAACTTATGTGCTTTTTCTTTCATAACATTAAAAAAAGTAACTTAAAATAAAGCAATAAAACGTAATGCATGTACTAATTTAGAAAAATAAAATAAGAACTAACTCTCATTTAATTTAGATAGTCAATGTAAATCCAACAGCACAACATCACGGGTTCTGACAGTGTAGTTGAGACAATTTTAGGTATTTTACAGTAGCCGAGCTGGTTTGAATGAAGTTTTTAATTAGCATTTTCAAAATGAACAGCAGATTAAATATCAAAATGAATTGTAGATTAAAAATCCATTTATTGTCAATGCACATCTTCGACCATGCCAACGGAAGAATACGGAACTTTTATTTAAACGATATGTTCATCGTTTCAAGACAAATTTTAATTAATGCTGTTAATGGAATTCGCGCAATTTTGAATTTAAATAGCCGAACTTGTACATACCGCAACAGACTTGATGCAGAACCTGACATGAAAATTCATCTTTTATCTATAAAGCTTAATATTGTTGCATGCCTATGGGTTCGTAATAGATTTAATGCACACAGGTCCAACGATAGGTAAATAAAATTTATTTTATCGATTTTTTTTTTTACCATTTTATTTATCATTTAAAATTCATTTTATTAAAAAAACTTGTAAATATTTCTTTTGATAATAAAATTTATTTTATCAATTTTATTATCAAAAGAAATATTTCAAAGTTCGGAAACTTTACTGGTACAGTTCTTCACAGTATCTCATAGCACAATCAGTAGTTACACTTCAAACTACTAGGAATATTGAACACAACAGAATGCAAAGTGCATCTAAAAGGCAGAGCTCGCCAAAGTCACTCTCAGCTAACAACTACAACAAATACTGAAGGCAGATGCTCTCTCCAGGCTTTTCATTTGGCCCCTGAGATATTTCTAGTCCTTTCTGCTTCTTGAAATTACTCACAGGCATATGAGGGCCAAATACAGTTACATATGAAACAATTACAATTATTTAATTACAATATTTATTGCAGTGATATAGGGGAAGGACCAAAATGTTGCCAAGTTTAGTGAGTTTAGGTCATTTCTTGCTAAATTTGGAGACAAAAATTAGTTGCCAAAAATCATTGCAAGCTTGGCGATATCTCGCCAAATTAGCGAGATAGCCATTTACTCAATGTTGCCCCTGTATTCTTACTTTTACAGAAAATCTCTCCTTTACATTTCCAAGCTATATTATACAAAAGAAATATAAAAATTTTGCATATAATTATACTAAAATTATCTTATGTATAAAATTCGTAATAATATTAAGTACATTTGTGATGATAAAAAGCAGTACTACTCATTTCATTACAACTGTATACAGTATTTTAAGAATTTTTTGGATAAATTTTGATATTACTTTTTGAAGCAATTAATATTATTTGAAATAATTGTCATTTTTGTTTGCAAAATAATTTGTTTAAACAATGTTACAATAAAACCATACTATTGAAGCAAACCAAGCGTTACATGATAAATGGGGACATTATAAAAGGTTCCACTTAAAAAAAATATTAAGAAATACTGCTACAGAACACTGCTTAGTTTCATGCAATTACAAGATCCGATGTTAAAAAACTAAATATAAACATCAAATAAAATTAATACTCACAGGGGGAAAAGATGATAAAACACGCACAGCATATTGTGCAGTTACAGGATGGCGTGGATACTGCCGTGAAAAATAGGCTAGTGCTTTCACTGGAGATACTGTAGCCCATGTTAACATATGTGTCAGCTATGGAATAATGTAAGCTTTAAATTAAATTATATAATACAAAGGCAAATGCTTTTTTAGCTGAACCATTTTTTTATTACAATTCAGTTAAAGCTTAATTCCTAAATAAAAGAAATTATAAAGGAATAATCGCTTAAAATACTAGTAATTTTGGATTATAAACCAATCAATCAAAAAATAAATAAAAATAAATATACAGCAACAAATTTTATACTGAAATCAATGGAGGAATTTCTGCAGTATCCTCAAAGAATAATATTAAATATAATTTTGAATATTTTCTGCAGATGCAAATTTAAACTTCCCATGCTCAAAAGTATAAAACATACAAATTCATGTCCTAAATCAAGATTTTCTAAAAGGTTCTCGATATGCATCTATTATATCTATTATAAGATGAATGGCCTTGAATTATTGCCTATTTTTTAAGTCAAATTTTGCTAGTTTAAGGTTGTGAATGAGTTAGAATGAAATTTATTACAAAGGGATTCATTACTATTATCTTAATTTTCAATTCAATATTATATTTATAACTTTAGGTTCAAGTGCCTATTTTTTTAAATTAATAAACTAGATTAGCTACCAACTGATTTACAGAACTCAGAAAATAAGCCTTTAAGAAAAAGAAAATTAAATGCCTTGTTATTTGCTATTATATTTCACACTTGAAAGATTACCAATAATAACAGCAATAGAAATTATACTACCTATTACAGATGAATAGGGAAAAAAATTCATAAAGCAATTTTAGAAAAAAGAAATAAGACAATACTAAATAATATGAACAATAATCCAGATGTAGAATTATTTTAATTTCAAAGAAAGAATTATTTATAACTCCACTCATTGCCCCTCAAATAAAAATATAAAAAATTTTATTCTCAAAGAAAAACCTACTTTTCCATGATTCATTAACAGGTTTTTATAAAAAAATTTCACACATAAAATTTCCTGGAATATGAATTTCTTATGATAATTTATCTTCATTTCTTGCAAGCAGGAAATTTTATTCTAGGTAATGCAAAGCACAAATTCTTGGGAAAAAGGGAAGAAAGATCATAATTTACACTTTGTTCTAGCTTTGAATATATAATTATACAAAAGCAAAAATTCAAATTAAAATCTTAACCTTAGAACTACATTTTTAATATAAGGTACCAGGGCAATTTGAAAAGTAAACCTCCATTTAGCTGTAAATAGAAAACCCGTACATATTCAACGAAATTTGTATTTACATTTGAAAGGTACAGCTGAAACTGAGCTTCTGCATAAAACTGAGCTGACTACGAATGCAATCTGTCAATTACAGCAGTCTGAAGTTTCCCATCGTGTGACTGTGTTTACTTAAATAAATGATTTGATGAATGTGACACATATACCTTCATTGGAAGTGCACGATAACTGAAAATATAAATTATATATTCTCTTTATCTCTTGAGGAAAATGAAGTTTTTTCTCCTTCAAAATGACAAAATTTTAGAAGCAAATAGTAACACGATAATAATAATAATAAGTTTAACCTAATAATAAGTTTTGGAATCTAATGGACGAAGTAAAGTACCCTAAATTAAAACAGTTGCATTTCATTTAACATCGTTTTTTGGCTCTACCTACCTGTGTGAATCTGCATTTTCAACAATGAATATAATTAAGACAACATATAGTTCCCATCTCACAGATAACCACTTAGAATCCAGTGCAAAATTAGCAGTTAATAATTATATACCGATATATTCAAGATTGGCAGACAGTATACGGACTAAGTCTTCTACTAACTATAACTACAAGAACTAAATTTGGATGAAAATGCTTTATTTTTTAACGTATTTTGAATTGTTTGATAAGAAATGAATCATTTGAAATTATTATATTTGTGGCTATTATTATTATGCTTGTATCTTGCATTTTCCTTTAAACATGGTTTTAAAAGAGTAAGTTTTTTTAGGTAGGGTTAGATAGGTTAAGTACATATTCCATATTTATTACTAAGTTATAATAAATATTGTAGACCTTTTTTAGCTCAATTTTTATTAAGTTATAATAATATATATCAATTTTTATTAAGTTATAAGCTTTTTTTAGCAATAAATATTGTAGACCTTTTTTTAGCTCATCACACCTATGCCACTGGGTGGACTGCAACATCTTGAAAAAAATTAGAAATAGCCCATACCCTGGAAAAATCTGCCCCCCTCTCATATCACATTTCATGAATTTGACAAGCAAGATTCCATTAGTAATGGGCTTTTCTCAGCTGAGTTAGATCATCACTTACTACATTGAATGGAATAGACAACTTCTCACTCCTTGATTTATCATGAAAGTTTTTTTTCTTCCTTCTTTGAAAAATCTCATCCACTGACACACTACACCTTCACTCATAATGTTTGGGTTGTATACACCATACAGTTCATGATGAATGTCTGCCGCAGACAGTGTTTTTGCCCAAAGAAATCGTATTATTCTTTCAACCTCACATTTGGTCGGATTTTCAATGGCAGAGTGCATTTTGTGACAATATAATCAGCATACGTGCATCAGTATGACACTCTCACTGGGATAGCAGGAAGCTTACTGAATTATAGATTGCTTGATTGATTGAATTGTTCTCTGCCCACTAATGCTAGTCTCATGCCACAATGGAGGTTAGTTTCCAAATTGCTCTCATACCATAAAATCAGCATTCAAGCTACAACTGGATAAAAAAGTATTAAATGAGGTAAATATTTCTTATACTCTATTTATTCACTCTTTTAAAGATGCTACTTTCGATTTGCTTAGGAATAGACACGACAAGTAATTTATCTGTAAATATATGCCAGTTCCTTACTATGGCTACCATCATAATTTAGAACATTATATTGTGATCAATCATCTGATCAATTTCCTAAACAAATGTATCATGTTATGAATACATATACACTTATAATATAGTGAAATAAAATTACTTCAGCTGAATCATTTATAATGCTTTCAGAGGTAGTCAGATATTGCAGTGCTTCTGGAATGTGTGAGACTGCTGCAGGATTCAACTGAACTAGTCTGGCCACTTCTTCAGTTAAAGCCTCCGAGTTCTTGAACCTAAAACAAATGACACTTTAACACATTAGAGGGTAAAGATAACTTTTGTGTTACATACATATCTCAGATGTTTAAGAACATAACATACCTTTTGTGAAAACACACGTACCTTATCTTTGTATAAACATACAAATCTTATCTTTGTGAAAATATACAAGCCTAATGCTGTTGGAATTTATCAAAGCTTACTAAATATTTGCTCGCTTTATTTTAAAAAGAACTTGTGGAGTCATGAGGTTTATTTCAGAGAATGAAACATAAAAAATCAATGCTCCTCTCAAAAATTGAACTCCATACCTCCCAATCATTAACTGAAGATGTTTCCAGTTACCCCACAAAGACACACAGTAAAAAAGGAAACTTAAAGAACAACTAGGGAGAACAAGACACATTAACCAAATCCAGATGTTGATGAATTATCATCCACCATATTTCAGGCCAGAGACATATTTTGAAGCAGGAAACATGAAAAACCAGCAATGCCTTCACAGGAAATAGAGTTCAAGACCTCCAAATTGCTAAATAGACATGCTTTCAATTACGACAGAAATGCACATACTACAGAGGCAGAAAGTTCCTTACAAACTTGTACTGCAAATTAGGTTTAACCCATTTTATAAATAAGTTTCATAGTTATCATGATCATCAAACAGGAACTTTTTGAGATCATCTTTTGCTCTTACTGTGGTTTCAATTCTTATAGATTCTACCATCTATCAATATGCTCTTTAAGATAAATTAACTCAAGCACATTCTCCAGCTGCCAAAAATAATGGTTGTTTCAAATGGTAACAATTACACTTTAAAAAAAAAAATCTTTCTTTTGAACTTTCCTGCCTAATATTCAGGAGTGAGACATCAGAATTAAGATCTTTATGATGCTCCTAAAAACATTGAGTGTCTTTCTTCCTATACAAATATCTAAATCCAGTTAGATAAATCATTACTATCAAGCTACTACAAAATACTAATATTTTACAAACACAGTAATACAGCTGGTCATAATATCCTAAAAATGATGCATAATCAAAAAAATAATAATAATAAATAGAAAATAAATAAAAAAAAATATATAAAGCAAATGTTTTAATAAAATTAAACAGTCAAGTAAGACAATGTAGCTTAATATAGTAAATGTAAAATACCTTAAAATAATAAATGTATAAATGTAAAAATTTAATGAAATGTACTAATTAATGAAAATAACATATATTTTATTTAAACTAGAATAATTAAAAAAAAAAATAAAAACTTCATCTTAACAGACCTGCAGGGTAAGTATACAGCAAGAATTGGAGAGATTTCCCAGGCTAATCGAGCAGTATCTCTCCAAGTTTTTTCCGTCATTGGCTGAGATCGCCAAGTTGATATGACATCTTCTCCATCAAAATGATCATCTTGCAAAGACATTGGATTATGCCAAGTTATTAAAAATTCAATGTCGACTGCCTGAAAAAAGAATCATACATAAAATTTCAAAATATATGGAGGGGGAAAAAACAGGAATTGCTTACTTTGCAAGTTTTTATTCTAATAGCCCCATGAACTTGAAGCCCATCTGCAACACAAATGGCACACTGAAATTTCACCCAATAACTGATGCAATTATGAATGATAAGTATTATATTACATATTGCCATCCAGAATTATTCCATAAAATTAACGTAGCTTGATAAGTATTAAAAGTAGCTCCAAAATTATTTCATAAAGTAAATGTAGCTTGCTTTACATATATTTTACATTCTAATTGCACAAAATGAATCTTCAGTATTAACACTATGCATAGCCTAATCAGGAAAGGAATTCTTAATTAGGCTATGCAGAAATTTGTGGCAGATCCATTAACATTTAGAGCAGATACCGAGTATAAGACAGAAAAAAATGGACTCAAACAGTTGCTAAGACAATTACACAATATCACATACAGTTGGTGAAAGAATTTCAGTGATTAATGATTTACAGTAAAGAAAACATTGCCATAGCTTCTACACAAAATGCCTTTCTGTAAGAACCACACTAAAACAAGTAATTATCACCATGAGAGGCCTCATATGCCTATATGCATAAGCTTCATGCAGGAAGATATGCTTGATCTATCCTTATTTGACACACAACAAAACCCCCATTAAATTAGACTATAGGCTATATCATCATAGCAAATAGCAATGAAGCCTGTTAAAGTATGATGCACCTAAAAGTTCAGATTCTGTATGATACGATTCATGTCACATTAGAATTTAATGAGGAAGCAAATCAGATAACTGCCAGTCTAAGATTTTTTGATAACATAGAATTCAGGGACAGTATTCTCATAATTTGAAAAGATTTCTTTGGATGGCTTTTGCTGATCCCACAAGTTTAATCATAAAACCAGACAAGTATTGCATTAAAATCTTTGATTAATATTTTGATAGCATACAAAAGGAGTTACAGATTATGCTTTCAATAATCAGTCTTATTAACTATTCTTATCAGTTAATTTTTTGAAAAATCAAGGCTCTGAATATATGTCACTCAGTTACCAAATCTGAGCCCAATACAGCGCATATTTCAGACAAAGATAAGTAACTCCCACTCTCACTCTCTCAGATTTTTCAAAAAGTCGAATCACAGATTTAATAAGACCTTCGTTTTTCTCACTCAGAATGGCTAAAAATTCAACAGACAAGCGTCAGAAAAATACCAGACTTGGGTTTACACTATGCAGTACAGAGGAATTAATATATTCCAGCTTAACACCATTTCTACGAAAGTTTTCAACTTTTTCTCAACTGTACAATTTTCAAAGAAAAAAAATATTTTACAGCCATATAAAAGAGACATAAGATAAAAAGTGAAAAAGAAATTATTATATTACCTATGACTGTGAATAATTTCATACTTATTTTTAAAAATTCATTTATTAAAAAAGTAATGTATGAAAATATTTTTTTCTTTGTGCGTGTGTTTTTTTTTCTCTGTTTCTTTTGTGGTACAAATTATATTTGTGTGTATTTTTGGCAACCTAATTAAAAATTAAAATACATTAAATCTCTAAATATTGTTCAAGTTGATATAAATTTCTTTATTTCTAATAGATAATATAACTTTTAAAAGTATTTAAAATTCTACCCTAGAATGATGCTGAATTCAGGAAAATATTCAACTGCATTTGAGGAAATCCAACACAAATCTTTGCTTTTAACTCCAAGAAACAAAACCATTCTGCAATAGTTCTAGCAGCTTCAACGTTAATAAACATAATTAAATATAACAAATAGCATTTAAGGCAATAAAACTGGAAGAATTACCAAAGAATACATCTGATCCTTCAAAAGCTGTTTCATAAGTTAAGAAGATAGTTCTTTAAAGATATTAAAATGCTTTAGAAGCTTGGAAATTCCCTCAAATGTTCGATCGATTATTCCTGGTAAAAATATTAATATGCCATTCATTCAATGATGAGAGGTAGAATTTGATGAAAGTCATGATAAAATTCATAATGAAAAGTGTAGTAGCAGAGACTGTCTTATATGAAAGAAAATGGTTGTTGAGAAAAATTTTTGTAAATATCAGTACTTCATAATTTTGTCACTTTCATATATGTCAAGAATTCTGCATCAAAAATAAAAAAGTTAATTGAATATGTTTTTTTTTCTTTTTTTTCTGGATTTTAATATGCTTTCTGAAGAAAAGAAGATAAAAGAGGTGTTTCTTCAAAACTTCTTCACTTGATGCCATCAGAAAAGCAATGAACTCTTGATTTAAATTGTCACAAACGGAGAAACATAAATTGCCATAGCACTCTAGACTAGAAAAATCAATCCATAGAATGAAGATACTCAAGATTTCCACCCACCCAGATTATATATAAAAACTTAAATAAGTTATTTTAACCAAGAAGATCACATGCATGGGCTGACTTTCTGCATATGTACCAATAATATAAGATACATTTGCCAGCAGAAAAACAACAGTTGAAAAATTAAAAGGTACTTTATCTCAAAATAAAAAAATTAAAATATGTTATTTTAGCTAAGATGATCATAAGCATGGCCAGATTTCCTGAAAATGTACCAATGTATGAAATACATTGCCATCAAAGAAACAGCAGTTAATAAATTTGTATATTCTAAATGGAACTCTAAAACATAAAAATATCATTAAAAAAACAGCAATTATGATTTAAATTGAAATATTGAAAATAATAAAATTAACGTTTTTATAAAGTGACAAAATATTTTACTTTTTACTCATTTTTAAGTGAAAAGTTCATTAAACCTTTAGACCTAATACTCAAGGTCAGGAAACTTCAAAATGTGCAAATCGAATTCTGTGGAACAGATTGATTAAAAAAAAAAAAAAGAAGAAGAAAAAATATATATTGGAAACCTTACCAGAAGCCTATATTAAATTTCTTTTTTCAATAACCTTTGATAAAACTATCAGAATATTTTCCGAGACCAGATCGAAACCAAAAAGACGGATATAGTTGACAATATGCTTAAAGGCATTGTATTCATCAGCCGTTGGTGGTGCTCGTGTCGGGATAATTCATGCTACTACACTCAGAACTCAAACTTAAAGAAAGATTGGGTTAGATGACCGTAAATTAAAGAGAGAAAATTATACTTATATAATTCTCAGAAATCTTCAAACATACTAGTGACTAATCTACACCAAGGTTCTTTACTTTTTCAGTCCCCTTTTTAAACTGAGACTTTGCACCTCAGAATCCCTATATTTATGACATTTTTGTGGGACCCATAAGCTTGCGTAAATCCGACACATGCCATGGAAACTGTCATCTTTTCATTAGCAATGTAATACACTATTGCAGTTTAGGTATTAACTTAATTTATATTTTAGACATATCACAACGTGAAATTTTAAATAAGTAACAAACGAAATGATAGTGTCACATGCAAAGTAAGTAAAATGCATCTTTTTATATAGAAATGCATCAAAACATTTTCCTTTTTTCTTTGTCTGTTCTTATATTTATCTAGTTTCAGATACATTGTGTAAAAATATTTGGTAATTTCAAAATTATTATAACAAGAAATATCAAAACTGCTAAATTGTTGGCAACCCCCTGCTGCAGGTCTCGCGCTCCCCCAGTTAACCGACCCACAGTGTAAAACGCTGATCTACACCAATAGACTTGAGAAATCGGCGCAATTAGATAACCATAACTTATTTTTATTTCAAAAATTTCCCATCTTGAAAAGTAAATATTTAAAAAAAAAAAAAAAAAAAATTATATACTACTGAAAATGCATTAAAAAAAGTTATAAATGAACACATATGTACTGCAATGCAGAATATAGACTAAACTCGTGTTTTATTATTTAAAATTCCATGGTTTATAAACAATAAGTTTTTTCATGTGTGATAAAAAACGAATAGAAGACTTACAAATTTTAATTAAAAATGTCTTGTCATACACCACCTATCAAAAGGAGTTCTAAATTTAAAGTAATTTACATTTGACTACTATCATTAAACAAATCACTTTGGAATCAATGAAAATGACATCTCTTTATACACAAAGATTTTTTTATGCATGCATTTACATTCACCTGAATAAACAGATTTCATACAGGAATGTGTATGCGATAATGCCACATTAAAGCGCTAGCACATAAAGCAATATGAATCATAGGAAATCAAAATCACAAGTAAAGACAAAAGAAAAAGAAATTATTAACAGTTTAAAATAGGTGCCCGAAAGAGCAGCCACCAACAGTGACACAAGATTCACAGCAGCAGTGCATGGATCGACTTACATTAGAAAATGTCCAGCACATGTCCAGCAGCAACTGATAAGCAGGCAACAAGAACTTCTGTAGATAAGACGGGACTCTTGTACATGAGACTTTTACTATGACCCCAAAAGAAGAAATTTAAGCAAATCAGGAGAATGCGGAGACAAGGGAACTGGCCTGCCCTGTCCTATCCAATGCTGGCCGTAGACAGCGTCCAAGTGATTTCTGACATTTCTGGATGCATAAAACGATCTGCTCGTGCTTAACTCCCAATGAAGATGCTCAAATGCTCTACGATCCAGCTGATTCCCATCCTGGAATCGCTTCCTGTACAACCACTGCGCAGCTAATCCATTTCAATGTGCAGCCCCATACATGGAATGTGTGTTGACAAGCTCTGCATTGGTGTAACAATGCATTTTACTCATGATTTGCGTAAGAAATGAAGAATCCAGCTAGTACAGTATTTTTATACACCACACTCATTACCCCTCTCTGCTGTCTCAATGCACCATTACCACACACACATTCCTATATGAAATATGCTTATTTGGGCCCCCTCTACCTGCCTTTACATTTTTGACATATAGTTTTGAACCACCCTGTATGTAACTTGTTCCCCAATGTAAAGAAAAATACCTTCCACATTATTCAATAATTTAAATAACTTCTCTGTATACATAGACTCCAACCTTCAGCAAATCTTGTCAGTAGTCAACACGCGAACGACTTTTAAACTTTGAAAATGTGCGCGTAGCGTATTGTAATTAACCATTCTTAATTTTAAATTATAATTAATTGTAATCAATTTTATTACATTTAAAATCCATATATATATAAACTGAATAATTAAAAATATACCTTGTAAATTATATGCACATTTAATTAGAATTTTCTTTTAACTCCTTCAGCATTCACTAAAAAAGTACTTCAAATCACTACTAATCATAGAAAAAAATCAGAAGCTATAAAAATATCTTTACTGGATATGATTTCTACAGGAAATAAATTTAAATAACAGAATGATACATATAGTATTAAACAAAATACGCTAATTATGAATGCAAAGTTTATGTAGCATGCTTAGCACGCTTACGTTGATTTTGAGAATGTTTTTTTATCACAGTTCTTCATTGCTGCTATTTATTTTTCAATCAAAATGCTTCAAGAGTTTTAAGACTTAATTGGTCGAATTCCGTCGATTTTTTTTAACAATAGAAAAAACTCTTTCGCAGCTGCTTTGAATGAGGATTTAGACAGCAGATTACAGCGATGATTTAATACCCATTCATATTTTTTTTTGCAATTTCCCCATGCTAATCAATCGCAATCACAATTTTTTCAAATCATCTACTTATACTGGAAATTCAATTTCTACTTGATTAAGACATTTTTATCATAAGGATGAAAAAGTATTCATCAAGTAAAAACAATGAAAATGAGACTTCAGTTCTCAAGTTGATTGTCAGCAACTCAGATGTTTAGAAATGGATCACTCAGTGGAAATTTATCATTATATATGACATGCGGTTCCAAAACTCGCACAGAATTGAAAAATGATTTCACTTACTTTCCATTAACTTGGCATTTTTTAAATATAGTCTTGTTTCCCACCAATCACTACATTTTATTTTTTTTGTTACTATTTCTGAAATGGAATAGAAGTTAAAGTAACATCTTATTTCTTTAGAAATTACTGATGGTTTTTACGAATTCTAACAAATAATTTAAAAGTTCAAAAAGTTCTCTTTCAATTTATGTATATAAGGAGCTTTTTTTGCAAATAATATTTCCTGTTATAACAAAGGCAAAGTATTTTTCAAAAATAACACGTACAATTGGTGGTCGTGCTGTAATTTTTTTATGTTTGCAATCTCTTTCTCTTTACTGTGATTAGTTTATCTCCAAAAAATTATCAAGCATCCCACTGATTCCAAAATCCTTGTTATAGATCTAAAGAGCAACATCTGTACTGCAAATTCAAAATTTAGAGATGCATTCTGTCAAATTTGTTGAGCAACTTTGAACTATGCTTCGTTTCGACTTTTCTAAGTAAAAATATATATCTATTATCAATTTCATTTAACCAATTATTTTCAGTAGCTTTTTTGAGCTATATGCAAGAAGTGGCACGGACAACCTCGGGTGATTCTACTGGTATTCATTTTGATAAATGATCTACACCTTAACTTTCCAATCAATTACCATCTCTGAAGAAAATGATAAGCAATTTTTCCATTTAAACCTTTGTTTTAAAGTTTTCATTTATACAATTAAAATACTTCTCCTGTTATTATGCATCTAAAATAGAAATAATGAAGTAATATCATCCTTTTCTTACTAGTATGTTATAACCACGGTACAGTTGTTATCATGTTATCATTACTTCATAGACTCGAGAAGGTGATGTATGCACATGATTTATATATCAGCACATATTTTCTGCACTTTTCACAATAGCGCGTTTGGTATGCCTCAGCTAAATTTTTTTGCTAGGCAGAGCCGGAAAAATTGCTTGAAAAGCTCTTTGGATGATTAAACAGAAAGCGGTGATTATGTTCAATTAAAAAACAACAAAATAGCTCGGCTTTATAGATCTGTTTCATCATCTTTATAGAATTGTTATTTCTTTAGATTTTACAGTGCCAAGTTCTATATGCTTTTGAGAACAAACATGTCATTTACAGTCATCTTTTTCGCCATGTGCAACTGAGAAGTCTTTGTTGCATACTGCAGTGTGTGTGATTCACAGAAATTCCGGATGCTTTAATGCATGGAAACTCTGAAGAATATGAATCTTTAAATTTTTGCTTTGATAATTTTGGCGTCTTCGTTTGAGGTAACATTATTAACAAAAAACTTCCACCTGATTCACAGTTCACAAGACATGCTAAGATCTCACCATAATCTAAACAATGGAGCAGAATGCAGCCTAAACATGCAGCAGCATGGAAACTATGAGACAGATGTTGCGGGGGAACTATTGATAGTCGTTTACGGTTGGAGTTACTGATCTACGATTGGCTAATTCTTCAAAACTAGAACCACTCAACCGTGATATATGATAACACGAGTATTCAGCCTCATCGGATGAATGTTGGTTCCGTTTTGCGTACTGGTTCTCCTGCTCTTGTTTCTGTAAAATCCGTAGTTTTTTCCATACTTTTAGCTCGTAGTTTTTCATGAATTTCCGTAGAAACTACGGAGAATCCGTAGTAGTTGGAGTCTATGTGTATAGTACAAAATATATTAAACAAATTTTATACCTCCCATCATAGTTGCTCGTAGATATTTCTTGTCAGAATGTAAACTATTCCAAAACTTGATCAGCGTAGTAATGTCATCTCTTAATTCTGATCCTTTCTGAGTTGGACACATGGATGGACCACTATAAAATATATTTACAAAGGGAAAAAAATATTATAGAATATTGCAATAAAGAAAAAAATATATATAATAGTCTTTACTATGGTCTTGGAGTTTTGTATTTTTTTTTTTTTCCCAAAATTTACAAAAAGTACTTAATTATGATCAGTTTTTACAAAGAAATTTAACTATATTGTGGAATTTAAAGGTTTTACAAAAATTACAGTGAAAACGATGAAGCAATGATTTTGAGATTCTCATCTTATCTCCAGAGAGCTATTTAGATTCAAAGGCTGGTTATATAAAGACATCTTAGTGAAAATTATTCTGTATAAGAATGGCTGATGAAAGTTGCCTTATCATTCAATCACTTATATTTCTGGAGATGTAATCCAATGCTGCTTCAAGAATATAATTAACTAAGCAAAATTTTTATTATTTTAATATAATGATAATAATTTAATTTAATTTTAATAATGTATCCTGTTTTAAATGGCAAGTAAAATTTTGTAACAACTCATTATACAAGTACGAAAGAAATATATATATACATACATACATACATATATATATATATGCATGCAAAATCTTAATAAAGTATTGAAAAAGAAAAATGTTTCAAGCTCCTTGATAAATTTAATATATTTAAATAATTAACAAAGAAGCCAAAAAAATATTTGAAATTAGTATTTTTACTAATATTAATTTTATACATTTTTGCTTGAGAAATAGACTTTATGAGAAAGCGTGAAAGAAAATAATTTTATTTCTGGATAAGTTTATCAGTTGGTTAAATGATACATGATATGTCTTAACTAAATTGTCCTTATTCCTGTCTAAATATAAATAAAAATTACCAGAAATGGTCCAAAGCAGCTGTGTAAATTCTTTCTCTTAAAACATTCTTGCACACAGCACGGGGAAGAACATCACCTTGTAACAAGGACAAACCACAAGCAAGAAGCCTAAGAAAGTCAGAGTACACAGTCATACGAATGGAAATTAATATAAAATGAATTTCCCATACAATATTTTTAGAGTCAATTTTCATCAAAATCCTATCTTCCTAACAATTATTTATTTAGATCACTTAGGTATTTAGTAGTTTAGATTATTTTTTTGGACAAAATAAAATATACATATTTAAAAAAATTATTACCTAAAACGAGTGCCCAGGGATGCTATATGACGTCTGTTATGATGAGAACTTCCAACAGCAACAGGTAGAGAACGATGTAATATGTTGGCAAAGATTTCTACTTCATTCATATTGCAGTATTTTGCAACTTCAAGTCGCTCAGATAAAAACTGAATTTTAAGATAAACAAAACAAACCAAAAAAAAAAAAAAAATTTTTTTTTTTTAATTTCACATTTATATACATTGCTTAAAACACACAAGATATTGCTGCCTTTATTACTTAAAAGAAAAAGAAAAAAGAACACAGCTAAGTTCATGAATAAAATAACTCAAACATACTTTAACCCATAAGGAATGGGGAGCTATAAAAGGCCCATTTGGTGCAAGTTCACATCCTTCATATGCAGCCAATGGGTCAACCTGCACAGGATCTTCTGAAAATAACCCCACTTCTCGATCAATGGTCATCTGCCATGCTGCAGACATCTCTTGCAAAAACTAAAATAAAAAATGAATCAAATAAATTCAACTTCATGAGAAATTACTTCAAAAACATAAAAAATGTCTACATGTGTTTATAAATAAGTAAATACACTGAAAGTTACAATCTGAAAATTCAAATTACAGTCTAACACTTCAAAAATTAATTTATTAACCATCAACATTTAGAATAACTTGGAATTATAAAAAATCATATAAATAATTTGCTTCTCTTCCTAAATTAAATTAATACAACAGGTGCTGACTCACAAAATTAAATGGATAGAATAAAACTAAAACTCAAATGAATTTCAATTTTAAATGCTTCAGTATCTCTTTCTGTATTTCTTTTTTAAACTAAAATGGTACGAACATATTAAAATATCCCCCCAAAAATTATGAAAGTCATTTGAAAAGTGTGGTTAAAAAAGGAAGCTAAACAAAACTTTCAGAAAAGAAATCAATTACATTTCTTACCATACCACTAAAAGCTATACATTTGATTCAGTGAATTTCCTCAGGAAAGTAAGTTTTATCAAGACCAGAAAAATAAGCACTGACAACAACGATGATGCACTTATTCAACAAGAATTTCTTATCATCAGGCAGATGTTACAGCTTTGGGGAAAAGAAATCACAGATTTGGGAACAAGAAGTTCTGTATGTTCAAATGCCGCAAGGAGAAAAAAATGTGTGGCAGTTGCTTTAGCTAAAGAAGGATTATTCAACACACATAATGGCTAAAATGACTGGTTGTCAGTCAGTTTTGAGAATGATTAAATTGAAACATGAAACTGTTGATATTGACAGAAAGGCTGGTTCAGGCCGAAAGGGGGTCGCTATAAAATCTGGCAATCGATATCTAAAATGGATGTCTTTCTGTCATCATGATGCCAGTGCTGTTTATTTAAAGTTAAATCTGAGAAAGACTGTCCGGCATGAAATATCCAAAAATGCCTTGTGGAATACGATTTGCATACATATCACTCCAAGAGCCTTTACTTACAAAGAAATGATGCGAAGTCGAATTTCTTGGGCAAAAGAGCATTTTTCATGGACAGACTCAGTAGGACACAGCAATTATTTTAGATGAATCTAATTTCAACCTATAGGAATTGGGTGACATGCTTTATGTTTGAAGACATAAAAGTGAAGCTTATCATCCAGATTGCGTATTGCTACTGTGAAATTCTCAGCGAGCCAATTGGTTTAGGGATATATCCAGCAAAGGGACTGGGCACCTGAAATTTATTACTGGAGCTGTGAATGCATCAGCTTATGGCTTATACGCATGTTTAAAGCCAGTTCTGGGGATCATTTTGAAGAAGCTAGAAATTGCATTTTTCAATAGGACTCTACACCCTGTTGTACAGCAGAATCAATAAGTGTGACCTAACTTATTCATGCATGATTTTGTTGGCTAATTTGCAGGTTTTCACCTCCACACCTAATGCATATTACAAAAGTATTTTTTCCCTATTTCTTCCCCTTTAGATGAAGGCCTATCTGACAAAATCTGTTATTAAAGTTTTGGACTGGCTTGGGAATAGTATTGATCTAATCTCATTGAACACTGATTGCAAATAATGGGAATGAAAACTGCTGCTAAGAAATCTGCTATTAAGATTAAACTGCAGGAAAGCATTATTAAGGTTTAATTCCATGAAACTGACCAGGATTATATTAAGTTGAAAACATTTATGCCAGACAACAAGAAGGCTGTCATCACAGGTTGTGATGGATCTACTAAATACCTAAGTGATCCTTATGCATGTATACTCATCTGAGTATATTAATATAACTGCAGTTGAGTAGAATACTATGAATTGTTGACACTGACTCGGACAATCAATTCAGAAAACTAATGTTCTGATATGACACTTTAAAAGCAGAAATTGAAGCAAATGTCCGGAATCTACCTATCATTGAAGGTGTTACTTATGTTGAATCATAGAGGTTTAATCAAAATCATAAAAACAACCTTGTATTTAGCGTAA